>CM035159.1:32947103-33062103 GCA_020205615.1 Panax quinquefolius | reverse complement strand
GAGATCCAGGATCGAGAAGAACGAATGAACAACGTTGAAGAGAAGCTGGTCCACACTGAAGGAGAGAATGAGAAACTGATGGAGAAGATTGCAGAACTTGAGAATAAGCTGAAAGAAGAATCTACAAAAAGGGCAAGAGCTGAAGATGCGTACAATGAAGCTTATCAATGAGCCGGAATGGCAGAGAGAGACGCATAAGCAAAGAGGAGGAAGATGGAAGAAATGAACAACGTATTCAACACCGTGAATAATCGAGCTCAAGAGCGAGTCATGGGTTATCCGATTCAGTTCGAGATGCTACCATCATACATATTGGATCGCCGAATAATGTTCTGAATCATGGAGGAAGAGCGTCGTAAGGTTACGCAGTATCTTAGTCGAACATTGTAGAAAATGTAATTGATAGGTGGTTTGATAATAAACGAAATGTAAATCTCGGGTATGATATAACCAGTGGGATAGATGATGATGATTTTATCCTGCAATTGTTATAGTTCAGGAAAGTAATGTAAATAACAGTGATGCTATTTTTTTGATGTTTTCTTTAAAAGATGATGAATGAATAAAAGTTATTATTTTATTCAAAGGTGTTAAGTGCTATGTGATAAACTTTTATGAGGTGCAACCTAAGTATATAATACTTAAAAGGTCGAATAAAAAGCTAATGGGTGTATTTTAAAAGAAAATGGCTTCAAGACGTCAACCACGACGGAGAACCACTGAGGAGAACAACAACAACAATGTGGAAGGAAACCCGGTTCAGCAGCTAGTGACGTTACTGACGGGTTGTGAGACCCCGAATTTTATGAAATAAAAGTATTCAATTTTTCTATTTTGGTAAATAGTTAAATTGATAAAAGTTTAAAGTTAAGAGTGACATTTAAAAAATTTTCAAAGTAAGCAAGTTGTCATAAAATAATCGGTCGTAAAATATGTGTGGTTGCATAATAGCACACAGTATTGATTATTAATGCTTACGTGAGAAGTCACTCAGTTTGATTCAATTATTGTAAATATTTTATATATTATTAAATCAATAATTGAGATAACAAATTATTAATATTATTATTTGCAATATTAACGATGTCTAGAAGTTCTGCCAAGGAGAGTTTAGGTCACCTAATTGCGCGCCAATAAGAAGAAATCCTTATTGGAAAGCCCCCTCTTTCCTGGGAACGACCTGGTCGATTAATAGTGTTAATTATAATAATGATGATGAAATTTTGTTTTATTAGTATTATTAATGTAATAAAACAGAAAAACTTTTTATATAAAATGTAATACTTTTATAAAGTTATTAGTTTTATTAGACTATAAATAGAATATATTATATTCTATTATTATGATATAGTGTTTTGCATATAAAAAATCTTTTATATAAAAAATGTAATACTTTTATAAACTTATTTGTTTTATTAGACAATAATTAGAATATATTATATTTTATTATGCATAATGTTTGCATAGTGCCTACATAGTGTTTGCATAGTAAAATCTTTTTTATATAAAATAGAATACTTTTATAAAGTTATTCATTTTATTAGATTATAAATAGAATATATTATATTTTATTTAAAAGATTTTGTTTTATTAGAATATTTTATAGTAAACCAACTCTGACCGTCTGCTTAAAAGTAAATCAATCTAGACTGCTCAGAATTAGTTACTATTCATTCATTCTCCTATAAATAAAAGCTCATTCCTTCATTATTTCTTACGAATTCACTGAAACTCTAGAGAGATAAACTATAGAGAGAAAGAAGAAAAGTATTCTGCTACTTCACTACTCCTATATCAAGTTTGTTCTAAGGTAAGGGATATTATTTGTTTTACTCGTAAGGGGTATTATTTTTTTCATATTCATGAATAGAACTTCTGTTATTCCATTCTTTATTATCCTGTTGGAATAACCTGTATAGGCGGACTACCCTATACATGGTGAAATTCTTCTATTATTCCATTCCTTATTATTTTGTTGGAATAACCTGTCTATGCGAAGTACTGCATACATGGTGAAATTCTTATATTATTCCATTCTTTATTATTCTGTTGGAACATCCTGTCTGTGCGTTTACGCATGACCTGGTTCCATTATTTATTATTCTATTGGAATATCCCGCTTGTGCGTAATTACGCTCGAATTTAGTTTCGCTTCTTTATTATTCGTTGAGAATAACTCGTAACTCGTGCGCGATCTATCGCATGCATGGTGAATTTTTCAGTTATTCCATTCTTTATTATTCTGTTAGAATAACCTATCTATGTGGATTACCACATGCATGGTGAATGATCCTTTGTATTCATTCCTTATTAAATTGTGAAAATGACCTATTTACGTGGATTATGATGAAAGTCATAATAAAAGCATTGGACTGATGAAAATCATGGGTATATGTAGTATTAGTAAGTGTTATGAGGAGTTATGTTGGTTATTATGTGAAAATATAAAAGTTTCTTAGAAATCACAAAGGGTTGAAAATCAGATTTTGGTGAAAATGGAATATGAAATTCAATTGACCATATCTCCTATTATATTTCAAATTTTTGAGTCTGGTCAATTTCTAAAGTTAAATCTATGAGTTTTCTAACTTATCCAAGTGGAATCACTGGAAAAGGTATTGTAGATTTTCGTGTGGACTGATTTTAGCGAAGGAGTCAAAAACTGCAAAACACCAAAAAGGCTACTGCCCAAAAGTTTAAAAGGGTTGTTTCAGCCACTTAATTTATAAGAAAAATTCTGTCCTTTTGGGACATGAAAATATATGGTATAAAGTACCTCATGTCCAAAAATGAGCTCATTCCGACTTAAAATGAGCAAGTTATGACCATTTCAATATTTAGGTTTTTCTGATGAAAAACGCTATAACCGGAGTTCTATAACTCCGATGACCATGAAATTTGAACTGGAAGATCACGTTAACATGTGTAAGATCCTGCCAAGATTTGGGAATTTCTGGAGTTAAACTTGAGGTAGCTAATTTCTTAAGGAATTAATTAGAAATTGATTTATGAAAAATAGTAAATGAATTTTAAAAATTTCGAGAAAAATATATGTTCAATATGGGACTATATTTTCTAAATCCCAAAAAAAATATTTTGGGACCTGATTTGGTATTTTAATGAAAATGCACTAGTTATGAGTATATGAGTTAAATATGTTATGTGAAGTTGAAAATTGGTAAATAAGATTTTATGACTTGGGAATCCTATATAGGGTATATGCAGATTTTTGATAAGAGATTTGATCATTGGTGATGAAATCTTATGAGTATGGCATTTTTGAATGATTAAATGCATTATTTGGTAAAGTGTAAACAATTAAAATAAATTATTTATAAGTTTAAGAAATAATTAAAATATTGTTATAATATTAATGATATTAGATTATGAGATTATTAAGTGATTGATAACATTGGGATATTCTTGAACCCTGAATAATTTATATTATAAATGTTTAATATTTATCCTTTATCTCATTTGATTGATTCTTTATATCGTTGTTATGATCCTCATGCTTATATTGTGTTGAAAGTCATCTGTGACTTACGTGCATAGATGGACTTGGTATGATTATGACCAAGGATTATTCGGTATAATCATGACCGTAATATTACAAATGATGTGGTAAAAGTCATCTTTGGCCCGTAGTGCATAGATGGACTTGGTATGATTATGACTAGGGATTATTCGATATAATCATGACCGTAATTGAAAACACGAATATCCTTGGCCCGTAGTGCATGGATAATTCATGGTCGTGATACTATTAAGTTAAGTCACAGCATTATTGGTTTAAAGTTGTATATTTTGGCCTCAGAAAGTGCAAAGATGGATATTGGTTATTGATTTTACATTTGTATATCTTCGGGCTCAGTAGTAAAAGATGAACTGTTGGTTATCGTTATATGAGTTGTATATCTTTGGTAGTCAGAAAAGATGAATTTATTAGTATGATTATGAAAGGTGAATTGTGATTTGGTATAACCATGATTTTTGATGTTTTGTGAAGATAGGTGATAAAAATTATCTTCGTCCTGGTGCGAAAAGGAATTCAAAATCAAAATTATGATTATGAGTTATTCATATGATTGTGGACAGGAATTGTTGATTGATGTTATAGAGATAAAATATTATTGGTGGACTTTTAACATGGAGAAGATAATAGATTCGATGGTCTATTTGACTCTTTTTAATGGATTGCTTCGTTCACCGCAACTATGGTTGAAAAGTTTTATCATCTACCATATGTTCTAAATCTTCGATTTATTATCGATTTAAAGCTATTGATAATTTAATTATCTTTAGTCATGATATTCTTTATCGGGCTAGTCAGGTTTCACCCTTTTGCTTCACAATTCCTTTAGTGTAATAAGAGTGCCGAGTCGAGAGGGGATAACAGGGAATAGAAGCGATGGTTTATAAATGTTGAGGATCTCCCTAAATAGTATGGAAATAATTTTATTCGAGAACTTTAGATAAGTGTGTCGTATTGTATACGTCATTTGATATTTAATTTTGGTGAACCGAATAGGGTGAGGTGAACCCAACTTTGGAAGGGTGTTTTGCAACTATCATATAAGATGTCTAATGACATACAACCTCGTGTTATCATAAGATAAGGTTATGCACATCCACTTGCTGAGTATATCTATGAGCACTACCTATATGATCTTGGAGTTTATTTGAAATATAATTTTCACACCGAGACAGTGGAGATAGTTATATGTCAAGAGAAGACTCACCATTGGAAAGAAGATGATAGTAATCTTCTCATTTTTCTTTAGGGTCTATTGGGTCAACCAAGGATAATTCTCTGGACATATATATCTATCATAACTTAGATTCATGACCTCCTATGTATGAAGGTTTCCTTGAGTATTTCCCAAAGATTTTAATTTCTAAAACAGTTTATTTTTGTATTTACTTTTATGTAAAGTACCTTTGTAAGGTGTTGTGGTCGAGGCACCATGAGAGTTACTTAGATTTTGTATTGAAACTCACAGCTTATCTGTTGTCGTACTCTGGACGACAATTCAACAGATGTATAAATGAAGTTTGTATTTGATTTTTATAGAGTGATATCTCCGCGACTCAAAATGGGTGATGTATACCTATTTTGGGGCATCACATTTGGTATCGAGCTTAGGGATATAATTATTTGGCGGAGATATGAGTCTAAAACTAGGAGGGGAGAGGCGAGTAATATACTTCGCTAGTGTGTGACTTACCTAAGCTGAAATTGTTTATTTGATAAGTTGACAAATTATGATATGTCAATTAACCTTGTTTTCAAGTATATTCTAGAATGATATCCAAATACGAGAGATGAGCAATGAAAAATCACGATATGTAAGATATAACCGGAAGGTATAATCAAAAGAAAGCAAGGTATTCTCATCTCTTGAATATCAGTAAACGTATACATAAATTTCGAGGGCGTAAATTTCATAAGGAGGGAGATTGTGAGACCCCGAATTTTATGAAATAAAAAGTATTCAATTTTTCTATTTTGGTAAATAGTTAAATTGATAAAAGTTTAAAGTTAAAGGTGACATTTGAAAATTTTTCAAAGTAAGCAAGTTGTTAATAAAATAACGGGTGGGTGGTAAAATACGGCGTGGTTGCATAATACACATAGTATTGATTATTAATGCTTACGTGAGAAGTCACTCATTATTTTTGATTCAATTATTATTCGATATTTTATATATTATTAAATCAATAATTGAGATAACAAAGTTATTAATATTATTATTTGCAATATTAACGATGTCTAGAAGTTCGCCAAGGAGAGATTTGGTCACCTAATTGCGCGCGCCAATAGGAGAAATCCTTATTGAAAGCCCCTCTTTCCCGGGACGACATGGTCGATTAATAGTGTGAATTATAATAATGATGATGAAGTTTTGTTTTATTAGTATTATTAATGTAATAAAATAGAAAAGCTTTTTATATAAAATGTAATACTTTTATAAAGTTATTCATTTTATTAGACTATAAATAGAATATATTATATTCTATTATGCATAGTGTTTTGCATAGTAAAATCTTTTTATATATAAAATGTAATACTTTTATAAAGTTATTTGTTTTATTAGATAATAATTAGAATATATTATATTTTATTATGCATAGTGTTTGCATAAAGGCTCTACATAGTGTTTATAGTAAAATCTTTTTTTATATAAAATGTAATACTTTTATAAAGTTATTCGTTTTATTAGATTATAAATAGAATATATTATATTTTATTTAAAAGATTTTGTTTTATTAGAATATTTTATAGTAAACCAACTGGACCGTCTGCTTTAAAAGTAAATCAATGGACCGCTCAAGAATTAGTTACTATTCAGTCCATTCTCCTATAAATAGAAGCTCATTCCTTCATTATTTCTTATTTAATTCACCTAAAACTCTAGAGAGAGAAACTATAGAGAGAAAGAAGAAAAGTATTCTCGCTACTTCACTCACTACTCCTATATATCGTAAGTTTGTTCTAAGGTAAGGGATATTATTTATTTGTACTCGTAAGGGTATTATTTCTTTCAGTATTCATGAATAGAACTTTCATTATTCCATTCTTTATTATCCTCGTTGGAATAACTCAGAGTATGCTGCGGACTACCCTATACATGGTGAAATTCTTCTATTATTCCATTCCTTATTATTATGTTGGAATAACTCCTCTTTATACATGCAAGTAATCGCATACATGGTGAAATTCTTATATTATTCCATTCTTTATTATTACGCTTTGGAATATCATATCTCTTATTGCAAGGCTTATTATATTATGACTTGGTTCCATTATTTATTATTACATTGGAATATCCCGCTTGGCGTTTAATTACGCCCGTTCCGTTCCATTCTTTATTATTTTGTTGAGAATAACCTATCTCATGCGATCTATCGCATGCATGGTGAATTCTTCAGTTATTCCATTCTTTATTATTTTGTTGGAATAACCTGTCTATATGGATTACCACATGCATGGTGAATGATCCTTTGTATTCATTCCTTATTAAATTGTGGAAATGATCTGTTTACGTGGATTAAGATGAAAGTCATAATAAAAGCATTGGACTGATGAAAATCATGGGTATATGTAGTATTAGCAAGTGTTATGAGGAGTTATGTTGGTTATTATGTGAAAATATGAAAGTTTCTTAGAAATCACAAAGGGTTGAAAATCAGATTTTGGTGAAAAATGGAATATGAAATTCAATTGACCATACCTCCTATTATATTTCACATTTTTAAGTGTGATCAAGTTCTAGAGTTAAATCTATGAGTTTTCTAACTTATCAAAGTGGAATCACTGGAAAATGTGTTGTAAATTTTCGTGTGGATTGATTTTAGCAAAGGAGTCAAAAACTGCAAAACCAAAAAAGCTACGCCTGTAAGTTTAAAAGGGTTATTTTAGCCACTTAATTTGTGAGAAAAATTCGCCTTTTGGGACATGAAAATATATAGTATAAAGTACCTCATGTCCAAAAATGAGCTCATTCCGACTTAAAATGAGCAAGTTATGACCATTTTAATATTTAGGTTTTTTTCGACGAAAAAATGCTATAACCGGAGTTCTATAACCTTCGATGACCATGAAATTTAAACCTGGAAGATCACGTTAACATGTGTAAGATCCCGCCAAGATTTGGGAATTTCTGGAGTTAAACTTGAGGTAGCTAATTTCTTAAGGAATTAATTAGAAATTGATTTATGAAAATAGTAAATGAATTTTAAAAATTCGAGAAAAAAATATATGTTCAATATGGGACTATATTTCGCTAAATCCCTTAAAAAAAATATTTTGGGACTGATTTGGTATTTTCATGAAAATGCACTAGTTATGAGTATATGAGTTAAATATGTTATGTGAAGTTGAAAATTGGTAAATAGGATTTTATGGCTTGGGAATCCTATATAGGTATATGCAGATTTTTGATAAGGGATTTGATCATTGGTGATGAAAAATCTTATGAGTATTTACATTTTGAATGATTAAATGCATTATTTGGTAAAGTGTAAACAATTAAAATAAATTATTTATAAGTTTAAGAAATAATTAAAATATTGTTATAATATTAATGATATTAGATTATGAGATTATTAAGTGATTGATAACATTGGGATATTCTTGAACCCTAAATAATTTATATTATAAATGTTTAATATTTATCCTTTATCTCATTTGATTGATTCTTTATATTGTTGTTATGATCCTCATGCTTATATCAGGTTGAAAGTCATCTCGTGACTTACGTGCATAGTATGATGGACTTGGTATGATTATGACCGAGGATTATTCTGGTATAATCATGACCGTAATGTTATTAAATGATGTGGTAAAAGTCATCTTTAGGCCCGTAGTGTATAGATGGACTTGGTATGATTATGACTGTGGATTATTCTAAGATAATCATGATCGTAATTGAAAACACGAATATCCTCGGCCCGTAGTGCATGGATAATTCATGGTCGTGATACTATTAAGTTAAGTCTCAAAGATTATTGGTTTTATGATTTGTATATCTTTGGCCCAGTAGTGCAAAGATGATGCTGTTGTTATTGATTTTATAGTTGTATATCTTTGGCCTGTAGTAAAATGATGAACTGTTGGTTATTAGTTATATAATTTATATCTTTGGCCGTCAGTAGTGCAAAGATGAATTTATTAGTATGATTATGAAAGGTGAATTGTGATTTGGTATAACCATGATTTTTGATGTTTTTCGTGTGAAGATAGGTGATAAAAATTATCTTCATCCCGGGTGCGAAAAGGAATTCGTAATCACAATTATGATTATGAAGTTATTCATATGATTGTGGATGTGAATTGTTGATTGATGTTATAGAGATAAAATATTATGGTGGACTTTTAACATGGAGAAGATAATAGATTCGATGGTCTATTCGACTTTTTAATGGATTGCTCGTTCACCGCAACTATGGTTGAAAAGTTTTATCATCTACCATATGTTCTAAATCTTTGATTTATTATCGACGAAAAGCTATTGATAATTTAATTATCTTTAGTCATGATATTCTTTATCGGGCTAGTTGTGTTTCACCCTTTTGCTTCACAATTCCTTTAGTGTAATAAGAGTGTCACGAGTCGAGAAGGGATAACAGGGGAATAGAACTATGGTCTATAGTTTGTTGAGGTTCTCCTAAATAGTATGGAAATAATTTTATTGAGAACTTTAGATAAGTGTGTCGATTGTACACGCTATTTGATATTTAATTTTGGTGAACCGAATAGGTGAGGTGAACCCAACTTTGAAGGGTGTTTTGCCACTATCATATAAGATGTCTAATGACATACAACCTCGTGTTATCATAAGATAAGGTTATGTACATCCACTTGTCGAGTATATCTACGAAAGCACTACCTATATGATCTTGGAGTTTATTTGAAATATAATTTTCACTTGAGACACAAGTGGAGATAGTTATATGTCAAGAGAAGACTCACCATTGGAAAGAAGATGATAGTAATCTTCTCTTTTTTTCTTTGGGGTCTATTAGGTCAACCAAGGATAATTCTCTGGACATATGATATCTATCATAACTTAGATTCATGGCCTCCCATGTATGTAAGGTTTTCTTGAGCATTTCCCAAAGATTTTAATTTCTAAAATAGTTATTGATTGTATTTTTTATGTAAAGTACCTTTGTAAGGTGTGTGGTCGAGGCACCATGAGAGTTACATAGATTTTGTATTGAAACTCACTTATACCTTTTTCGTGCACTGGACAACAATTCTGGTTGTATAAATGAAGTTTGTATTTGATTTTCAAGAGTGATATGTATAGAATGGGTGAAGTTTGTATTTGATTTTATAGCTTAGTGATATGGTTTGCTGCGGAGATATGAGTCTAAAAATAGGGGTGATGTATATACTATTTTGGACTTAACTATAATTGAGATAACAAAGTTATTAATATTATTATTTGCAATATTAATGAGGTCTAGAAGTTTTCGCCAAGGAGAGATTTGGTCACCTAATTGCAGGCGCTTGATAAGGAGAAATCCTTATTGAAAGCCCCTCTTTCTCGGGAATGATATGTGGTCGATTAATAGTAGTGAATTATAATAATGATGATGAAGTTTTGTTTTATTAGTATTATTAATGTAATAAAAGCGTAAAAGCTTTTTATATAAAATAGAATACTTTTATAAATTTATTCGTTTTATTAGACTATAAATAGAATATATTATATTCTATTATGCATAGTGTTTTACATAGTAAAATCTTTTTATATATAATGTAATACTTTTATAAAGTTATTTGTTTTATTAGACAATAATTAGAATATATTATATTTTATTATGCATAGTGTTCAGTATAGTGCCTACATAGTGTATGTATAGTAAAATCTTTTTTATATAAAATGTAATACTTTTATAAAGTTATTCGTTTTATTAGATTATAAATAGAATATATTATATTTTATTTAAAAGATTTTGTTTTATTAGAATATTTTATAGTAAACCAACTGGACCGTCTGTTTAAAAGTAAATCAATCGGACCGCTCAGAATTAGTTACAATTAGGTCCATTCTCCTATAAATAGAAGCTCATTCCTTCATTATTTCTTACGGAATTCACTGAAACTCTAGAGAGAGAAACTATAGAGAGAAAGAAGAAAAGTATTCGCTACTTCACTACTATTATATCCAGTTTATTCTAAGGTAAGGGATATTATTTATTGTACTCGTAAGGGGTATTATTTCTTTCGTATTCATGAATAGAACTTCTGTTATTCCATTCTTTATTATCCTTTTGGAATAACCTGTATACGCGGACTACCCTATACATAGTGAAATTCTTCTATTATTTCATTCCTTATTATTATGTTAGAATAACCTGTCTATACGAAGTACTGCATACATGGTGAAATTCTTCTATTATTCCATTCTTTATTATTCTGTTGGAACATCCTGTTTGTGCGTTTACGCATGACTTGGTTCCGTTATTTATTATTCTATTGGAATATCCTGTCGGTGCGAATTACGCCTGACCTGGTTCCGTTCTTTATTATTCTGTTGAGAATAACCTGTCTGTGCGATCTATCGCATGCATGGTGAATTCTTCAGTTATTCCATTCTTTATTATTTTGTTGGAATAACCTGTCTATGTGGATTACCACATGCATGGTGAATGATCCTTTGTATTCATTCCTTATTAAATTGTGGAAATGATCTGTTTACGTGGATTAAGATGAAAGTCATAATAAAAGCATTGGACTGATGAAAATCATGGGTATATGTAGTATTAGTAAGTTTTATGAGGAGTTATGTTGATTATTATGTGAAAATATGAAACTTTCTTAGAAATCACAAAGGGTTGAAAATCAGATTTTGGTGAAAATGGAATATGAAATTCAATTGACGATATCTCCTATTATATTTCAAATTTTTGAGTGTGGTCAAGTTCTAGAGTTAAATCTATGAGTTTTATAATTTATCCAAGTGGAATCACTGGAAAAGGTGTTGTAGATTTTCGTGTGGACTGATTTTAGCAAAGGAGTCAAAAACTGCAAAACACCAAAAAGGCTACTGCCTAGAAGTTTAAAAGGGTTGTTTTAGCCACTTAATTTGTGAGAAAAATTTCGTCCTTTTGGGACATGAAAATATATGGTATAAAGTACCTTATGTCCAAAAATGAGCTCATTCCGACTTAAAATGAGTAAGTTATGACCATTTTAATATTTAGGTTTTTCTAACGAAAAATGCTATAACCGGAGTTCTATACCTCCGATGATCATGAAATTTAAACTGGAAGATCACGTTAACATGTGTAAGATCCTGCCAAGATTTGGGAATTTCTGGAGTAAAACTTGTGGTAGCTAATTTCTTAAAGTATTAATTAGAAATTGAATTATGAAAAATAGTTAATGAATTTTAAAAATTCCGAGAAAAATATATGTTCAATATGGGACTATATTCTGCTGAATCCCAAAAAAAAATATTTTTGGGACTGATTTGGTATTTTTCATGAAAATGCACTAGTTATGAGTATATGAGTTAAATATGTTATGTGAAGTTGAAAATTGGTAAATAGGATTTTATGACTTGGGAATCCTGTATAGGGTATATGCAGATTTTTGACAAGGGATTTGATCATTGGTGATGAAATCTCATGAGTATGGCATTTTTGAATGATTAAATGCATTATTTGGTAAAGTGTAAACAATTAAAATAAATTATTAATAAGTTTAAGAAATAATTAAAATATTGTTATAATATTAATGATATTAGATTATGAGATTATTAAGTGATTGATAACATTGGGATAATCTTGAACCCCTAATAATTTATATTATAAATGTTTAATATTTATCCTTTATCTCATTCGACATTCGCTTAATATATGAGCATGAATTCACAAAGGCATGGTGAAGATAATTGATATAAATGCCCCATATACTAAGATGGATTAATAAGATTAGTAACATCCATTATCGTGTTTATTAATTTGCGCATATTCGATCTTAGTTTCATCGTTGTGCAAAGATCACTGCCATCAATTTATATATATGTCAAGAGAAGACTCACTACCAAGACGATGATACTAATTTCGACCTTTTTCAGTTGACGCTAAACAACCAAGGATAATTCTTCTGATACATATCTATCATAACTTAGATTCACGGCTCTCTATGCATTTTCGAGCATTTCAAAGACTTTAATTTTTAAAACAGAATCGATCCACATTTTTATGTAAAGTACCTTTGCAAGGTGTTGTGGTCGAGGCACCACGAGAGTTACATAGATTTTGTATTGAAACTCACATTTTATTTATCTGTTGTCGCATCAGACGACGCAATGCTCAACAACCAGATAAATGAAGTTTGTATTTAATTTTTATAAAGGTGATATCCGCCACTTTAATGGGTGATGATACCTATTTTTGGGAATGTGACTTCTAAAATAGGTATACATCACCCATCTCGGGTCGCCAGTAAAAATACACTAATCGATAACTTATTTATACAACCTGTCGGCAAAATACGCACATACAAGTATAATGTGAAGTTTTAATACAAATGTACGTAACTCTCACGGTGCCTCGACCACAACCTTACAATGGCACGTTATATAAAAGTATTACCAAAAACTGCTTTTAGGAATTAAAATCTTTGGGAAGTGCTCAAGAAAACCTTCAGATATAGGAGGCCATGAATCTAAGTTATGATAGATATCATATGTCCAGAGAATTATCCTTAGTCAACCAAATAGAATCTCCAAAGAAAAATGAGAAGATTACTATCATGTTCCTTCCAATGGTGAGTCTTCTTCGACATATTACTATCTCCATTATCTCCAAGTGAAAATTATTTTTCAAATAAACTCCAAGATCATATAGCAAAGGCTCGTAGATATACTCAAGAAGTGGATGTGCACAACCCCGCCTTACGATAACACGAGGTTGTTTGTTATTAGACATCTTGTATGATAGTGGCAAACACCCTTCCAAAGTTAGGGTTCACCTCACCCTATTCTTGGCTCACCAAAACTAAATATCAAACGACGATGATAATATGACACACTTATCTAAAGTTCTCACTAAAATTATTTCCATACTATTTAGGAGAGAACTCAATGCCTATGTAATTCAACCGCTCTTTTTTCCCTCGTTATCCCCGCCGATTTCTAAGAACACTCTTATTAATTCGAAAAGGAATTGTGAAGCAAAAAGGGTGAGCAATAACTAGCTCAAGAAAGAATATCATGACTAAAGATAATTAAATTATCAATAAATTTCATCATTAATAAATTGTAGATTTAGAACATATGGTAGATGATAAAACTTTTCAACTATAGTTGCAGCGGAACGAGAAATCCATTAAAAGAGTCAAATATACCATCAGGTCTATTATCTTTTCCATGTTAAAAGTTCACCAATAATGTTTTATCCCAAAGAATATCAATCAACAATTTTGTCCACAATTATATGAATAACTCATAATCATAATCAGGATTCTCAATACCTTTTTCGCACTCTGTGATCTAAAATAATTTACATCACCTATCTTCACCTTAAACATCAAAAATCATGGTTATACCAAATCACAATTCCCGCCATAATCATATTAATAAATTCATCTTTGCACTTCTACCAAAGATATACAATCAGATAACTAATAATCAATAGCTTCATCTTTGCACTACATGCCAAAGATATACAATCAGAAACCAATAATGCCGAGACTCAAATTAATAGTATCATTACCACTACCTAATTATCCATGCACTACGGGCCAAGGATATTCTTGTTTTCCATTACTACCATGATTATACCGAATAATCCTCGGTCATAATCATACCAAGTCCATATACGCACTACGCATGCCAAAGATAACTTTTACCACATCATTTATAACATTACTACCATGATTATACCGAATAATCCTGTGTCATAATCATACCAAGTCCATCTACGCACTACAAAAGCATGTATGACTTTTTAACACAACACAAGCATGAGAATGATGACAAATGATATAAGCATTAATCAAACTAAAACAAGGATAAGACTTTAAATGTAAGACCCCAACTTTTATGAATAAAAATGAATTTTCTATAAATATCATTTTTGAATATTATGGAATAAATTTGATATAATGTTATAGTCAGGTAAAATTTATTAATTTTGCAAAAGTACGCAAGTCATATATAATATTGATGGTCAGGAATATTCGACGACTAAGATAAATCATGGTGGACCCTACAACATAATTATTATCTGATTGAGAAAATGACAAAAATATTTTTATGAAAATAACGATTTTAAGTTTTACCGTTGATATAGTTGAACTACTCAAGAGTAAAGTACAAAGAATACGCTGCGGGTCGCACAAGAGTAATACACTTCGTGATTGATTATTAATGCTTATGGAGAAGTCACTCATTTGATTCAATTATTTTATATTTTATATGTTATTAAATCAATAATCGAGATGATGAAGTTGTTAATGTTATTATTCAGCATTATTAACTATGTCTAGAAGTTCGCAAAAAATTTTACAAACCATATCAACTTTTTACTAGATTGTATCATTTCTTTTCAGATTCATGAAGAGAACTTCATTAATTATTAATTATAACGCAAAAAGATAAAGAATAAAAAATTTACAAATATATATTGAAGATCGAGCTTTCCTCAGTAAACAAGTTCACCTCCAAATCCTTTTCACCTCCTCTTTCGCTTGAATCCACCGGTTTGGTTCCTTCCTTCGATCAACGTTAGCCACCCAAATGTTTGGCCTCTAGAGGTGATCCACCAAGGAAGAATAAAATTCAAGAAGATGGGTGTTTCATTAAACCCTAGTTTTTCTATCTCTATGTAAAAAGGTACTCTCCAACAATTGGAAATTATTACGTTGTAAAAGTCAACAACCCATCCCACCCATAATAAGACTCCTCTTATTTATAGATGTGGGCAACCCTCCTTAACAATTAAGAAATTGGGTTTTATTTAATTAATTAAATTCTTTTAATTAATTAAGCTCCCTAATCTTATTAGGGATTATTAATTAAACTCTTTTAATTAATTTAACCTCCTAATCTTATTAGGAATAAATGAGAGTACTTATATTAAATTAATTCCTAAACTCTTTAGAAATTAAAATAATAATAATTGTAATAATATTAATAAGACTCTCTTATTAATTTATATTTAATATTTCTAAAATATTAAATAATAATATTAAGCTATTTAATTTATTCTATCACCATAGATTAAATTAAATATACTTAACATATTATTACGATTATGCCATTAACTTCTTAAATAATTATTCTTCCTTTTATGGTGTGACCCTTTAGGTTCTCCATATTAAACCTATTGTGAATAAATCAATTGTAGAACAATTCTAATCTTATTTAAATAAATAAATTAAATAATTAATTTATTTAAATAATATTTATTCTACAATAGGATAAGCCTCCCCAAATCATCAACGCACTTTCCAGATAATATAGATTTCAACATTAATCATAAAAGAACCTTTGAGTAAATAGTTACCAGATAATTCAATCCTTCCACCATACAATGTCCCAATTAAATATAAGACATGGAATTATCACAAGTCTTATTTTATTTAATTATATGTATTTCGATCCTTAAATGCACAACTCAAATAATGCAAATTAGAAACTCCTTTCTAATTTCATTCGCTTGGCCAAGGACTATCGGGTTGTCATTTATCTAATCACATAGACATTTTCTTCTTTATTGAAGTGGTAGATTCTTTATCGATCATACATTATCTCCATGCATACAACTTATTATACCCAAGCATACCCTTTGATATACCCTAAGGGTCTTAAGGAATAAGTCAAAGTATAACTCATCATACACAAGATACTATGATGATCTCAAGTCCAAGGATTACTTCAGACTACTATCACTACAGAATTCCTATCGACAGCAAATAAAACTCCATTAGGTATTCCTTAATGGAAGCCATGCTCGTTGAACTTATTCTCTAATAAGCACCTACATACTTGCTTTTAGTGTTCCACACAAATGATCATGAGATCAATCATCCTCATCCAATGAGCAAAGTTAACGATGTACTCAATCTATCCGGATTCACTAATCCCCAATTTAGTAATCCAACGATTGGGAACTATTTTAGTTTTAAGCTTTCTAAGAATTTAGATCTCATTAGAATGATCATCATCATTATTCTAAAAGCATTGCTTAAAACTATGGGTTTATCACATATTATAAAACAAAGATCATGTAGATAATTAAAAGCCTTTAATAAATTAATACTTTTTATTAATAAATGAATAAGATTGTTACAAAGTATATGCTTTATCATCAAACATGATTGGCTTGTGTGCATACTACTTTCAATCTCCCACTTGCACTAAAGCCAATCGTCATGGTATCTTATACTCTTCTTCTCTAAGTGACGATTATCCCCATTGTTGGATAAGCTTTAGTTAATGGATATGTAATGTTGTTCATGAGAGTCCACTATCTCTATAGTGATTTCCCATCTTTCAATGATTTTAATAATCAAATGAAAGTGCCACAACACATGTTTAGATCCAAGATGAGACTTAGAACCATTCCTAGTTCTATAATGAACTTTTAATCCAAACAATCAACTCTGGCAGCTTCATTTATAGCTATATACTTTGTCTTTATCACTAAACCAACAACTCTTTGTTGTTTTGGAACCTTTCCAATTCATCGCACCACCGCTCAAGGTAACACTTTACCTTAAAGTGGATTTTCATCATCATCTTGGTCTGCTTCGAAAAACTTGAGTCCTGTTAAGCCCTCTAGTTTTAATTTAGACCCACCATGTTTGATCACATCCTTAATGCCTTGCTAAGAACTTTAAGATGTTTTTCATCGACTACATAGTGATCTTCTCCGTAATACGACCGATCAACATCATGTCTCAGATATTTCATTGCATACATGATTGTTACTCATGCGATCTCTCTTCTTTGGAGTCTATGGGGACTATTAAGAGATACACTCCATGGCTCATCAACATGAGACATCTCTTGAGTTTGCCATGCTAAACGACTTTAGCATCAAATGAATATACGCTCATTCGGGTTAAGTCGAGCATCCTCTTAAATCTATCTATATAGATTTATATCCCCAATTAAGATACTCTTCCCAAATCATTCATGGAGGAATGTTTAGACAACTTTATCTTTATCGATTATAGCATTGGTATGTCATTCCTTATCCGTAGTATATCAACATATAATATTAGGAATGTCACGATGCTCCCATTCGACCCCTTTTGTACACACTAGAAGTCTTACCTCATCGAATGTAACTCTCGATCATCATCTTCTATGATGTGTCTTCTCATCATCATCATCCATGATGAATCCATACCTCCTAGGTATCTTCTTGCACTATTCCGCATTTATTATCTGGTTGTGGTACAATAGGTCTATCTATGTGTTCCTCTTATTCGACTTATATATAGTTTTTGTGGTTCTTGAACTTTTCAAGATCTATTATCCTCCCACTAGCCCCTTCAATGATAAACACCTTTATCTTAGAAGGCAAGCGTGTTTCGCAAACAAACACCTTTTGCTAAGTAGAATTATAGAACATATACCCTAAACTTACTTTAGGATGTCCCACAAATCGACACTTGTCAAATCTTGTCCCAAGCTTATCCTTTTGAAACCTTTTCACATAAGTTGGACAAACCCTTATCTTAATATACTTAAGATTAGGAATCCTCCCATCCATAACTTTTATGGAGTCTTAAATGGATTTTGAGGTTACCTTTTCAGAGAGATATGCAGCCATTTTAGGACATGATCCTGTAAGGATACCGGAATGTCGGTAAAATCATTATGGATCGCACTATGTCCAACAAGGTACGATTTTTCATTCAGATACATCAATCAATTATTACGACGAGAGGCGTCCATTATGAGAAAACCATTTGAGATGATCTAGAAACTTATTGCACAAGTATTTATTCCTCGATCTAATCAAAGAATCTTAATACTTTGCCAATTTGTTTCACTTTCAATTCTTTTGAACCTTTCAAATAATTCACACTTGTATTTCAACAAATACACACATTCAACTCTTTGAATGATCATCTCCTTTTCTTATACTAATTTGTTCAATATGCAAAATTATTTTCATGTAAGTCAAGTATACAAAATTTATTAAATAATATTCCATTTATATACAAAACATTATTATTATAAATAGAACAACAATTGTTCTTAATTATAATACCAAAAATTTTATTCATTCAACAATAAAATGGAAATAATGTTTCTAACAAGAATTGGAATACAATAACAACTTATCGACTTAATAGATTAGATTTCAGTAGCAATTGCTAAACTATAAGTTTCTATAGCTAATGCAAAGCAACTTTGCTTCATTTTCCCACATAGGATTACTTATATTTGTTTAGCTTTCTACTCGCTTGGTCCCTTCATAAATCTATATTTATGATAACCAAAGCTCAGATCCAATACCCAAGTAGAACCTCGACTTAAAGAAAAATTTATTTCAATCATGAACAAAAATCATTTGTAACCCAAACTTCACTAAGCTTCTTTCGTTAGCCTCTCGCAAGATGCTTCTCGCAGCTTTCTTTCCAAAGGTCCGTGCTTATTGCAAGGAAGCAAACTCCTTTGCTATCCGTGACGCTTTTGTTCTTATTATCCTTTATTTTGCCTTTCTATTTACCTTCTTTGAATCTTTCTTCTTTCAAGATCCTTTGGCCCCTACCAAGAAGACTTGGTCTTTCTTGGTTGAAAGTGACTCTCAACATTTTTCAATATGTTAAGCAAATCAATGAGGTCGATATCTAGCTTGTTCATATGAAAATTCACAACAATTGTGAAAGGAGTCCGGAGTGAGTGCAAGATCAAATCTTCGCTCAACTCTCCATCCATGACAAAACCCGTTGTCCTAATCGATCAATCAAATTGATAATGTTAAGGACTTTTATCTCAGATCAGAAAGTGCCATTGGCCATTCTAGATCGGAAGAGCTCCTTAGATATCTCGATATCTATCGGGCCCTACTTTCCTCACCATCAACTACTTGATGTGCAGGAATATAGTAGAGGAGTATCCATAGTTTCATGCCGACGTCAAGCTCATACTCTACGGATACGAAAGCATGATGCATCGAGCCAATCTGCATCATCTTGCCACTTTCTAAAAGTAGCAATCTCTTCCTCGAGGCATCATGTCTCGCAACCATTGCAGGATATAGGCGACATGACATAAGATAGCTTTTCAACCATGAGAACTATTCTCAAATTCCTTAACCAATCCGCTTAATTCTATTCCCCGTTAATTTAGCATCTAATATGCTTCGCAAAGTTGATAGTAATTTTAGACATTGTAAAATTCTATAAATGAATTTGTAATTAACAACATTTTAACATACATTCTTTTATTAATTACCAAAATAATTTTAGGTCTTGTTTTAAATTGGTATCTCCCACTATTTTCTTCAAACTATATTACCTCACTTATATAGTTCTAAAAATCTAATTAAAGATTTGCTAGTGAGAATAAGGATCCCATTTCAAATGTATATAGCCTTGTGGTGACACAACAAACTATATATAAATAAATAGGTAGACAACTTTTGTCAATTACATCAACTATGCAACTCCTCAGATTTTGCCTCTTAGATTATTTTGATCAAGTGGTGGCACATCCGAATCAAAATTATCCAAGTTAAGTCCAACCTAGCACTCCATATATTCAAAAAGAAAAATATCATCCTTGTGGTGACACAACAAAAAAATATTGTTCAATTTTCTTTATAAGCATCAAATGTGATAAATTAACATCTTAAATACTTAATAATATCCTTGTGGTGACACAACAAACTCATATTAAATATTTAATACTCTATTAATTTTATCATGTTAGAAGGCTTACGCTCGATATTCCAAATATCTTTTGAACGCTTAGACTTAATATAAAAATTGAGGGTTTGTTATTAATTTGTCTCATCTTGTTTAGCGCAGCATATACATATATATATATAAAATACGCCATTATATTAATAAACATGCTAAGCATGTTTGCATAATATATATATATATATAGTATAATATGCATATAGAATACTATATTCTACCCGGATTGATTATGGACTTTTATTCTAGTTTGGTTCACTAGAGCCACCAAGTGAACTAAAAGGTCAAACCTGGGGGTGCAAGAAATAATATTTAAATATAACTATTACATTTAAACCCTGCTCCATTACAAACGGGTCTTCAAGCGCCTTCTTGCTTTCCTTGATCTCCAATTTTTCAAAAATAATTCTAACTATTCCTATTACAAAACTATTTAAAATAAATAGAAACCTTGATCGCTAGCCAAGGGAAGTACATAGGAGGAGATAGAATTTACATTAAGAAAAATTAGAGAAGACGAGGTACGCAGTAATTCCCATTTAATAAAACCCATACATTCATGCATCCAACTAAAATAAAATCCAATCATCGGGTCAATAGTCCATAATCAATCCCATTTATTATCATACACATCACCATACGCATCAATAAATAACATTCATCTCATGAATAATAAACATTTAATATATATATTGATATCATTTAATGGGCAAATTTAGTTAGTATAAAATCTAATTTTGAATCAAAATAAACTCCTTTATTTTAATCCAAATTTAAATCAAAATAAAACTATTTTATTTTAATTTATCCAATTTTGAATAAAATAAACTATTTTATTTTAATCAAAATCTTTAATCAAAATAAACTCCTTTATTTTTTTAATTAATTATGGAATCCAATTCCATGTAATAAAAAAATCTTTAATTAAAATAAACTCTTTTATTTTAATTAATTATGAATCCAATTCCATGTACTCCATTTTAAAAAAAAAATCTTTTATTAAAGGAAACACTTGATTATCTTTTCCTATTCACAAATAAACTCCTTTATTTTGAATAATATGAAATCTTATTTCATATTTAAATAAACTCCTTTATTTAAGGAAAGATGGATTTCTTTCCTATTCACAAATAAACTCTTTTATTTTGAATAATATGAAATCTTATTTCATATCTAAATAAACTCTTTATTTTGAAAATGGATTTCTTTCCTATTCACAAATAAACTCTTTTATTTTGAATAATATGAAATCCAATTTCAATCTAAACAAACTCCTTTATTTAAGGAAAGAATGGAATCCAATTCCAACTCTAATTAGTTAGCATGAAATTCTAATTTTAAAATTAAAATAAATTTTATATTTTAATATTAAAATAAACCTTTTATTTTAAAATTAAAATAAACTTTTATTTTAATTATAAAATTATTAAAATATATATATATATATATATATAATATATATATATATATAATATATATATATATATATATATATATATATATATATATATATATATATATATATATATATAGTTAACATATAAAATTCTATCAAAAATCCTATTTTTTAATTTGTCATATATGATACCATTTATGAATTCGTGATTCCATCAAAAAAAACATGCAATCGCTTTTTCACTAAAAAAAAAATTTTACATTTTAAAAAAAATAAAATTGCTTGTTGCTTTCGATTATAGGATAACTTAAACAAAAACATATATACTTGATAACTTTTTTCCGATTTCAAATTGCAAAGATTAAAAAAACTAATACCACTTTCCATTATTCGCATACACCATTGCTTATTTTTTTTTTTGACAAATAATATATACGCCACATCAAAAATCAAACATTACATTGATTATTAATAATTAAAAAAATTAAAAAAAAAAATATTTCGTTTTTTTTTTTTTTTTTTTTTATTTAAATTTTATACAATAAAATTATGCCCAATTAAATTGTTCTAAACACATATCAATATACATATCAAAATAAAACAATTAATAATTCAGATAAAGGTTTGGCTCGATGCCATCGTTAGGTTTGTAATATTCATAACGCAATCAAATTGCATAAAAAAGTTTTAAGCGTAAAAATCGAGTTTAAAAAATTTACAAAACCATATACCCGGATCACCCTTTATGCATAATTATTAATTAAACGAAAAAGATAAAGAATAAAATCATACCTCAAGATCGAGCTTCCTCGTGTACAAGTTCACCTCCAAATCTTTTCGCTCAACTGAATCCACCGGTTTGGTTCCTTCCTTCGATCAACGTTAGCCACCCAAATGTTTGGCCCTCAGAGGTGATCCACCAAGGAAGAAGAAAATTCAAGAAGATGGGTGTTTGGCTAAACCCTAGTTTTTCTATCTCATATAAAAAAAGCATACTCTCCAACAATTGGAATTATTATTATTAAAAAGTCAACAACCCATCCCACCCATAATAAGACTCCTCTTATTTATAGATGTGGGCAACCCTCCTTAACAATTAAGAAATTGGGTTTTATTTAATTAATTAAATCTTTTAATTAATTAAGCTCCCTAATCTTATTAGGGATAATTAATTAAACTCTTTAATTAATTTAACCTCCTAATCTTATTAGAATAAATGAGAGTATTTATATTAAATTAATTCCTAAACTCTTTAGAAATTAAAATAATAATAATTGTAATAATATTAATAAGACTCTCTTATTAATTTATATTTAATATTTCTAAAATATTAAATAATAATATTAAGCTATTTAATTTATTCTATCACCATAGATTAAATTAAATATACTTAACATATATTATTACGATTATGCCATTAACTTCTTAAATAATTATTCTTCCTTTTATGGTGTGACCCTTTAGGTTCTCCATATTAAACCCGTACAGAATAAATCAATTAGAACAATTCTAATCTTATTTAAATAAATAAATTAAATAATTAATTTATTTAAATAAATAATATTTATTCTACAATAGGATAAGCCTCCCTAACATCAACGACTTTCCAGATAATATAGATTTCAACATTAATCATAAAAGAACCTTCGAGTAAATAGTTACCGCATAATTCAATCCTTCCACCATACAATGTCCCAATTAAATATAAGACATGGAATTATCACAAGTCTTATTTTATTTAATTATATGTATTTCGATCCTTAAATGCATTAACTCCAAATAATGCAAATTAGAAACTCCTTTCTAATTTCATTCGCCGCCGCCAAGGACTACATCGGGTTGTCATTTATCGAATCACATAGACATTTCTCTTCTTTATTGAAGTGGTAGATTCTTTATCGATCATACATTATCTCCATGTACAACTTATTATACCCAAGCATACCCTTTGATATACCCTAAGGGTCTTAAGGAATAAGTCAAAGTATAACTCATCATACACAAGATACTATGATGATCTCAAGTCCAAGGATTACTTCAGACTACTATCACTACAGAATTCCTATCGACAGCAAATAAAACTCCATTAGGTATTCCTTAATGCGAGCCAATGCTCAAATTGAACTTATTCTCTAATAAGCACCTACATACTTGCTTTAGTGTTCCACACAAATGATCATGAGATCAATCATCCTCATCCAACGAGCAAGCAACGATGTACCAATCTATCCGGATTCACTAATCCCCAATTTAGTAATCCAACGATTGGGAACTATTTTAGTTTTAAGCTTTCTAAGAATTTAGATCTCATTAGAATGATCATCATCATTATTCTAAAAGCATTGCTTAAAACTATGGGTTTATCACATATTATAAAACAAAGATCATGTAGATAATTAAAAGCCTTTAATAAATTAATACTTTTTATTAATAAATGAATAAGATTGTTACAAAGTATATGCTTTATCATCAAACATGATCGCTTTGTGTGCATACTACTTTCAATTCCATCTTTATTATTCTATCGAATAACTCAGTATACGCACTACTACCCTATAATTGGTGAAATTCTTACGTATTCCATTCTTTATTATTCGTTGGAATATCCTCGTCAGGCATTACGCCTCGACCTAGTTCCGTCTTTATTATTTTTCGGTGGAATATCCATTCATGCGTGCTTTTACGCTTACGGACGGTTTATATCTTTTTATTATTCTCGTTGAATATCCTGTTGGTGTGAATTTCACCGACCTCGTTTGAAATTATTTAGTATTTCTCATTGAATAACTCTTTACTACAAGTACCGCATGCATGGTGATTTTTGTTATATTGCATTCTTTATTATTATTCGTTGAATATCCCGCTTGCAAGTTATTACGACCGACCGGTTCCGTTATTTATTATTTTGATGGAATAACTGCCTATGCCTATGGAGTACCGCATGCATGGTGATTTCTTTTATTATTCCATTCTTTATTATACTCGGTTGGATAAAGTTTTGACTTCTATACTCCATGAAATTAGTGGAATATTCTCGATATTTTTGCGATTTATCCAAGAGATCTTTTCATGAAAATATTCTTCCGAGCATTCTTGAATTTTACTTACAAAGAAGTATCATGTCGATAATTTGGACGTTATTAGTTCCTGAATAAATTAATTCTTGAACTTGTTTTATGAATTCTTATATCATTGTCATCATCCTCATGTTTATATTATTTTTGAAAGTCATCTGTGGCCTATAGTGCATAGATGGACTTGGTATGATTATGACCTGTGGATTATTCTTGTAATCATGACCGTAATGTTACAAATGATGTGGTAAAAGTCCTCATTGGTCCAAGTGCATTGATGGATAGTTGTTGGCATGATCGCTTGATTATCGATGAATACACAAATATCCTCGGCCCAGTAGTGCATGGATAATTTGTGGTCGTGATACTAATGAATATCCTCGTCAGAAAAGGTGGATGATGTGGATTATTTATTTGTCGAGTCTCAACGATAAAAGTGATGAAAACCTTTTAAATCATAAAAGATAGTAGATTTTATTCTTTACTCGACTCTTTTAATGGATTGCATGTTTCACCGCAGCTTAAACTTGATGTCTATTGTATTTTATCGGGCTTAACATTGTTGAGGACTAATGATAATTTATTTCGCATTATCTTAGTCATAATATTTCTTATCGGGCTAGTTGAGCTCACCCTTTCTTTCACCGTTCTCTTCAAGAAATGAGAACGTAAATGGACTAGCTCGGGGAACGGAGTGATGGGTCCCGAGATGGTGTCTTAGTAGTCCTCACTATTCTATTAAATAGTGTGATAATAAATGTAATGAGGACTGAATTGAGTGTGGATATTGTCTAGATGACAATATTTGTATTAAAACTCACAAAGCATGTATTTTGTCATATTTTACACGCATCGTCAGATAATCAAGTTGTATTTCAATTTAGTACCATGTATTTGGTGACTCAAGATGGGTGATGTATACCTATTTGGGGGGTGCGCAGCTTGGTATCAAAGCTTAGGATATGATCCACGGCCGAGAGATGAGAGAAGAAGAACTAGGAGGGAGAGACGGGAATTCCTTCGCTAGTATGACCTACCTAAGTTTATTTGGTATTTAATTGGTCCTGGTCGTAGTATAGAGATAATATGTGATATGTTAATTAACCCTTGTTTTGTGGCAAGATTTGAAAATGGCATCCGAGAATGTTGAGAACATCAATGGAGCATGAGAGACCGCTGAGTCTCCACGCATCAATAATCGTGATAATGTGCATCAGAAGGCGATAATCCTAATGCAAACAACAACACCGACCAAATGATGAACGATGGAATGTTCCGAGGCTTCATGCAATTCATGCAACATCAAAGCAAGAGCGGCTCCTGCCCAAAATGCAGTGGAAACACCGGTAACTCTTGACGGCCACCGCCAAACAGCTTCAAGGAGCGGGACCACCGAAGTTTTTTGAGAGCCAAAACCACTTAAGTGAGACGTGGATAAAGCAGATCAACAAGATATTTGATGTCTGGGATGCTCCGAGGAGCAAAAGGTTCCTTTGCCACTTTCATGTCATGGGGCAGAGCGCATTATCGGTGGGAATCAGAAAGCGTACTCAACCCGCCAGATCAAGATGTCTTGGGAGAAGTTCCAAGAACTGTTCAACGACAAGTACTTTCCCAAAAGTATTCATCACATGAAAGAGGTAGAGTTCATTAAAGTGGAACAAAACAACATGACCGTGTCGTCACAAGACGAAGCTAAGTTTATCGAAGTTGTCCGGTTCATAGGCCCCATTTGGTTGATAATGAGGAGAGAATGACGTGAATGTTTCTAAGAGGTTTGAAACCGTAGATACGCCAATATCTTATCTCTCATAAACCGTGGTTTGTATTTAGATGTTGTTAATAGGCTCGCTTATTGGAGCGCGATAATGAGTCAACCCAACCAAAAAGAGAGAGCAACCGACAAAATGATAATACCAAGTGATAACAAATCATCAAGCGGTGACAATAAGCGTGGAGGGAATCAACATGCCAGAAATGGTAACCACTTCGATGGTTATCATGGCCAAAACAATAAGAATGGACATTTCAAGAAAAGAAGATTCAACAATGATGGAAAGACGTCAGCATCAGCACCTGTTGTTAAGGAAGAAGAACGACCACCTATCATATGCTTCAAATGTAGAGGGGAGGGACACATCACCCAAACCGCGCGATGCCCTCCAAAGCATGTTACAATTGTGGAAGAGAAGGACACCCAGCCCGATTTTCATGTTGCATCAAGACAAGTCCAACTGGGATGGAGGCAACAAAGGTCATCCCTGCATAAGACAAAACATATTGTTCAAGGGAGAGTTTGTCGTGACCTCCCAGAAAGCAAGGAACCCGAACGAGGTCATCACGTAAGCTTATCATAAATTCTAGTGAAGTATATACCTTATTTGATACCGGTTCTACCCATTCTTTTATTTCTCCTACTTGCGCCAACGCTTAAATTTGACCGAGAAATTAGACTTTGACTTATCTCGTTGAAACTCCGCTGGGAGAAACCTTCATTACATCCATCGCTTATAAGTCTTGTTTGGTTCAAATCAGCACCTCACATTACTCGTCGATCTTATTTCATTGAAAATACTTGCATTTGACGTAATTCTAAGGATTGATTGGTTAACTACTCATCATGCAAAAATTGATTGTTTTCGTAAGGTTGTTAGCTTTCATATTCCTAATCAACCTATTATGCTAATTCAAGCAACCAAACCATTAAAATCAATCACCGCATCTCAAGCCATAAAGCTATTTATTTATTGAAAAACTGGATGTCAAGTTTTCTTAGCTCATGTCACTTGATCTAAACAAAATACGCCGCTTTTGAATGATATTTCTATTGTTAATGAATTTCCGACGTATTCCCTCAAGAACTTCCCCGCCTACCCCAGAGCGTGAAATTTAATTTTGTATCGACCTTGAACCCTAAGTACAAAACCTATTTCCAAAGCCCCATATCGAATGGCTCCTATTGAACTTCGTGGAGTTAAAGACCCAACCGCAGGAATTGTTAGACATGGCTTTATTCGCCCCTAGTACTTCTCCTTGGGGTGCCCTGCTCTATTCGTGAAGAAGAAAGATGGGAGTATGCGATTTTATATTGATTATCTGGAGTTGAATCATGTCACCATCAAAAATTGGTACCCATTGCCACGTATTGATGACCCTGTTTGACCAAATTTAAGGCGCCAAATTTTTTTCAAAGATTGATCTTCGTTCGGATATCACCAATTGAAGATTAGAACCGATGACATTCCAAAGACGGCTTTCGTAACTCCCAGACGGCATTATGAATTCCTAGTCATGTCTTTTGGATTGACTAATGCCCGCCGCCTTCATGGATATGATGAAC
This sequence comes from Panax quinquefolius, assembly GCA_020205615.1. Lineage (NCBI taxonomy): Eukaryota > Viridiplantae > Streptophyta > Magnoliopsida > Apiales > Araliaceae > Panax > Panax quinquefolius. The sequence goes on along the minus strand of CM035159.1, from coordinate 33,033,883 downwards.
CGAGTATTCAAGGAATATTTGGATCACTTTGTGGTCGCCTTTATTGATGACATCCTTATTTATTCCAAAAGCCGTGAAGATCATGAGCAACACTTGAGGTCGATACTCCAAAAGCTTCGTGAATATAAGCTTTATGCTAAGTTGAAGAAATGCGAGTTACGGCTTGAGGAAGTAGCATTCCTTGGGCACGTGGTATCAAGTCATGGAATATCTCATTGACCCAAAGAAAGATTGAAGCCATTCAAAGTCGGGAGCAACCTAAATCAATGACTAAAGTACGTAGCTTTTTCTGGCTTAATGGTTATTATCTGAGATTCGTAGAAGGGTTTTCTAATCGCTACTCCCTTAACTCAAATTGACTTAAAGATACAAAATTTGGTTGGAACGAGGAATGTGAGAAGAGTTTTCAAGAACTCAAAAGAAGACTCATTTCAGCACCTGTTCTGACAATACCATCTGGCTCGGAGGGATTTGTCATCTACAGTGATGCTTCGGGCAAAGGGTTAGGATGTGTTCTCATGCAACATGGGAAAGTCATAGCCTATGCCTCTCGAAAACTCAAAGAATATGAGAGGAATTATCCTACTCATGATCTAGAGTTGGCAGTTGTTGTCTTCGCACTTAAAATTTGGAGGCATTACTTGTATGGGGAGAAAGTGGAGATCTTTACGGATCATAAAAGCCTCAAATATTTCTTCACTCAAAAGGAACTCAACATGCGACAACGACGTTGGCTTGAACTGTTGAAAGATTATGATCATACCATCCAATACCATCCTGAAAAAAGCAAACGTGGTAGCCGACGATTGAGTAAAAGATCATATGGGGTACGAAAAGCGATATTGTCAACGCAAAGGCCCATTTGTATATGACTTGCAAAGGATGGAGATAGAATTAAAGACTCCAGGGACCCATGTGATGATGGCGAATATACGAGTAGAACCGACTTTAATCGATAAAGTTAAAGTTGCTCAAGCTACAGACCTGGAGCTGATGCATATGAGGAAGAAAGTACAAGAAGGTGCTATGCCGGAAGAAAGAATCAAGAAGAAGGAATACTTTAGTCAACTCTGCATTTTTTGTGTTCCTAACGACCCTGATTTAAAGTATAAAATCATGATGGAGGCGCACAACACACCGTTTGCAATCCATCCTGGGAGTACCAAAATGTATCGTGATCTTCGTCATACATTTTGGTGGAGCAATATGAAGAGAGAGATAATAGTTGTTTATCTCAAGGTGTCTAACTTGTCAACGAGTCAAAGCGGAGCATCAAGTACCAAAAGGTCCATTGCAACCACTTGAAATTCCAGAATGGAAGTGGGAGCACATTACTATGGATTTCGTTACTGGTCTTCCCAAGGTTTCTCAAGGCATAGATGCAATTTGGGTCATTATTGATAGATTGACCAAGTCTGCTCATTTCTTACCAATATGAAAAACTTATACACTTGAACGTCTTGCTCGTATATACATAAACGAGATTTTAAGACTGCATGGTATGCCAGTATCCATAGTTTTTGATCGAGACCCAAGATTCACTTCACGATTTTGGGTTAGTTTGCAAAAAGTTATGGGCACAGATTTATGATTTAGTTCAGCTTATCATCCTCAGACGGACGGAAAATTAGAGACGACTATTCAAACTCTTGAAGATTTATTAAGACTCTGTGTCCTTGACTTCAAGGGAAGTTGGGACAAGTTCTTACCATTGGTGGAGTTTTCCTACAACAACAGTTATCAAGCAAGTATCGCATGGCTCCATTCGAGGCGCCAGATGGAAGAAAGTGTCGTTCTCCAGTATGCTGGGATGAGGTGGGTGAAGCAACGTTGTTGGGATCGGAGTTGGTACGTATGACTACGAAAAAGATTCAAACGATCCGACAACGTATAAAAACCTCACAAGATCGACTAAAGAGTTATGATGATCTTCATCGAAAGGACGTGGAATTTGATATTGGAGATCATGTGTTGTTATGTGTTGCTCCATGGAAAGGAGTTACGAGATTTGGAAAGAGAGGAAAGCTCAATCCTCGATTCATTGGCCCATTTTTAATCCTCGATCGAGTAGGGACTGTAGCCTATAGACTTGCTTTACCGCCAAGTATGTCTCGTGTTCATAACGTTTTTCATATATCCATGTTATGTAAATATGTGAAAGACCCGAACCATATTATTAAGTTAGAACCGGACGAAATAACGAAAGATTTAACGTATGAAGAGGTTCCTGTTCAAATTTTGGATAAAAAGGAACATATTCTATGCTCCAAGGTTATACCTCAAGTCAAAGTGGTATGGAGGAACCACGATGTTGAGGACATGACCTGGGAGTTAGAATCAAAAATAAAATCAAGGTATCCTTACCTCTTCGACATACCTGTACGCATTCTAATTTTGAGGGCTTAAATTTCATAAGAGGGGAGATTGTAAGACCTCAACTTTTATGAATAAAAATGAATTTTCTATAAATATCATTTTTGAATATTATGGAATAAATTTGATATAATGTTATAGTTGTGGGTAATATTTATAAATTTTGCAAAGTACGCAAGTTGTTATATAATATTCGATTGGTCGGGAATATGCTTTCAGGAATATTCGTATAACGACTAAGACAATTATTAGTGGACCCCACAATGTAATTATTCATTTGATCGAGAAAACGACAAAAAATATTTTTATGAAAATAACTATGGAAGTTTTACCGTTGATATCGTTGAACTACTCGGTAGTAAAAGTACAAGAATACGTGGTTGCATAATATAAGAGCTTACGAGTATTGATTATTAATGCTTATGTGAGAAGTCACTCAGTTTGATTCAATTATTGTCGATATTTTATATGTTATTAAATCAATAATTGAGATGACGAAGTTGTTAATATTATTATTTGCATTATTAACGATGTCTAGAAGTTTTGCCAAGGAGAGGTTTGGTCACCTAATTGCGCCAATAGGGAGAAATCCTTATTGGAAAGCCCCCTCTTTCTTGGGAACGACCTGGTCGATTAATAGTGTGAATAATAATAATGATGATGACGTTTTGTTTTATTCGTATTATTAACGTAATAAAACAGAAAAACTTTTTATATAAAACAGAATACTTTTATAAAGTTATTCGTTTTATTAGGCTAATAGTAAAATCTTTTTTATATAAAATGTAATACTTTTATAAAGTTATTTGTTTTATTAGACAATAATTAGAATATATTATATTTTATTATGCATAGTGTTTGCATATAGTGCTTGCATAGTATTTGCATAGTTAAATCTTTTTAAAAGTTATTCGCTTTATTAGATTATAAATAGAATATATTATATTTTATTTAAAAGATTTTTCTTTAAATATGGATCGTCCAATTAAAGTAAATCAACTGACCGTTCATGGATTGGTTACTATTCATTCCATTCTTCTATAAATAGAAGCTCATTCCTTCATTATTTCTTATTTAATTTATTGAAACTCTGTAGAGAGAAAGAAACTATAGAGAAAGAAGAAAAGTATTCTCGCTACTTCACTACTCCGATATCAAGTTTCTTTTAAGGTAAGGAGTATTATTTCTTTTATATTCATGAAGAGAACTTCTATTATTCCATCTTTATTATTCTCGTTGAATAACTCAGATACGCTGAGCTACCATATACTTGGTGAAATTCTTCTGTATTCCATTCATTATTATTCTGTTGGAATATCCTGTCTGTGATTTACACCGGACTTGATTTCGTCTTTATTATTCTGTTTGAACATCCTGTTGGTATGAATTTCACGACTGGTTCCGCTCATTTAGTATTCTCGTTGAATAACTCGTCTATGCTAAGTACCGCATGCATGGTGATTTCGTTGTATTCCATTCTTTATTATTCGTTGAAATATCCCGCCGCGTATTACGCCTACCTTTATTTCGTTATTTATTATTCGATGGAATAACTTTTGTCTATGCTAAGTACCGCATGCATGGTGATTTCTTTTGTTATTCCATTCTTTATTATACTCGGTTGGTTAAAGTTTTGACTTCTACACTCCATGAAATTAGTGGAATATTCTTGATATTTGCGCTTCATCAAAGATCTTTTCATGGAAATATTCTTCCGAGCATTCTTGAATTTTACTTTACAAAGAAGTATCATGTCGATAATTTGGACGTTATTAGTCCCTGAATAAATTAATTCTTGAACTTGTTTTATTGAATTCTTATATCATTATCATCATCCTCATGTTTATATTATTTTGAAAGTCATCTCGTATTCTGTAGTGCATAAATGGACTTGGTATGATTATGACCAAGGATTATTTTGTAATCATGACCGTAATATTACAAATGATGTGGTAAAAGTCCTCATTGGTCTGAAGTGCATTGATGGGATGTTGTTGGCATGATCATGACCATTGATGAATACACAAATATCCTCGCCCGTGAGTGCATGGATAATTTGTGGTCGTGACCTAATGAATATCCTTGGCCATAAAAGGTGGATGATGTGGATTATTTATTGTCGAGTCTCAATGATAAAAGTGATGAAAACCTTTTAAATCATAAAAGATAGTAGATTTTATTCTCTACTGACTCTTTTAATGGATTGCATGTTCGCCGCAGCTTAAACTTGATGTCTATTGTATTTTATCAGTTTAACACTGTTGAGGACTAATGATAATTTATTTTTCATTATCTTAGTCATAATATTTCTTACTGGGCTAGTTGAGCTCACCCTTTCTTTCACTGTTCTCTTCAGGAAATGAGAACGTAGCCGGGACTAGTTGGGGAACGGAGTGATGGTCCGAGATGGTGTCTTAGTAGTCCTCACTATTCTGTTAAATAGTATGATAATAAATGTAATGAGGACTAAATTGAGTGTGGATATTGTCTAGATGACAATATTTGTATTAAAACTAACATCATGTATTTTGTCGTATTTTACACGACTGTTGTATAATCAAGTTGTATTTGAATTTAGTACCATGTATTTGGCAACTCAAGATGGGTGATGTATACCTATTTTGGGGGCGTCACATTAAATTTATCCAAATATTATCAATCACTTAATAAACTCATAATCTAATATTATTAATATTATAACAATATTTTAATCACTTCTTAAACTTATAAATAATTTATTTCAATTGTTTACACTTTACCAAATAATGCATTTACTCATTCAAAAAATGTCATACTCATAAGATTTCATCACCAATGATCAAATCTTTCATCAAAAATCTGCATATACCCTATATAGGATTTCCAAGCCATAAAATCCTATTTTCCAACTTTGTTACTTCACATAACATATTTAACTCATTTACTCATAACTAGATCATTTCATGAAAAATACCAAATCAGTCCCAAAAATATTTCTTTTCTGGGATTTAGCAGAATATAGTCCCATATTGAACATATATTTTTCTCGGAATTTTAAAAATTCATTTACTATTTTTCATAAATCAATTTCTAATTAATTCCTTAAGAAATTAGCTACCTCAAGTTTAACTCCAGAAATTCCCAAATCTTGGCAGGATCTTACACATGTTAACATGATCTTCCAGTTTAAATCTCATGGTCATCGGAGTTATAGAACTCCGGTTATAGCATTTTTCGTCGGAAAAACCTAAATATTGAAATGGTCATAATTTGCTCATTTTAAGCCGGAATGAGCTCATTTTTTGATAGGAGGTACTTTATACCATATATTTCCATGTCCCAAAAGGCCAGAATTTTTCTCACAAACTAAGTGGCCAAAAATGCCCTTTTAAACTTCTGGGCAGTAGCCTTTTTGTATTTTCCAGTTTTTGACTCCTTTGCTAAAATCAGTCCACACAAAAATCTACAACACCTTTTCCAGTGATTCCACTTGGATAAGTTAGAAAACTCATAGATCTAACTCTAGAATTTGACCACACTCAAAAATTTGAAATATAATAGGAGATATGGTTAATTGAATTTCATGATCCATTTTCACCAAAATCTGATTTTTCAATCATTTGTGATTTCTAAGAAACTTTCATGTTTTCACATAATAACCAACATAACTCATCATATCACTTACTAATACTACATATACCCATGATTTTCATCAATCCAATGCTTTTATTATGACTTTCATCATAATCAACAGTCCAATGCTTATATTATGACTTTCATCATAATCCACGTAAACAGATCATTTCCATAATTTAATAAGAAATGAATATAAAGGATCATTCACCATGCATGTGGTAATCCACATATACATGTTATTCTAACAAAATAATAAATAATAGAATAACAACAGAATTCACCATGCATGCGATTGACCGCATAGACAGGTTATTCTCAACAGAATAATAAAGAACGGAACAAGGTCAAAGCGTAATTAAGACCGACGGGATATTCCAATGAATAATAAATAATGGAATAACAATGAATTCACCATGCATGCGATAGACCCATGCAGAAAAGGTTATTCTAATGAATAATAATAAATAATAGTAACCGTGTCATGTAAACGCATTTAAAGGATATTCCGATAGAATAATAAAGAATGAAATAATAGAAGAAGTTCACCATGTATGCGGTACTTCGCATAGACAGGTTATTCCAACATAATAATAAAGAATGAAATAACCGAAGAATTTTACCAAGTATAGGGTAGCCCGCGTATACAGGTTATTCCAACAGAATAATAAAGAATGGAATAACAAAAGTTCTCTTCATGAATACGAAATAAATAATACCCCTTACGAGTACAACAAATAATATCCCTTACCTTATAAAGAAGAGTACTCCAACGGGTAGGGCGGGGATATACTTGAAGAAAACTTGCACTACGCTCAAAGCTTTCTTAAACTCTAAAGAAATACGCTCAAGATTATAGAAGAAGAATTCTCTCTAGAATTTCTCTCTCTAGAGTTTCAGTGAATTCGTCAGAAATAATGAAGGAATGAGCTTCTATTTATAGGAGAATGGATTGAATAGTAACTAATTCTTGAACGGTCCAGATTGATTTACTTTTAAACGGACGGTCCAGATTGGTTTACTATAAAATATTCTAATAAAACAAAATCTTTTAAATAAAATATAATATATTCTATTTATAATTTAATAAAACGAATAACTTTATAAAAGTATTCTGTTTTATATAAAAAGATTTTACTATGCAAACACTATGCATAATAAAATATAATATATTCTAATTATTGTCTAATAAAACAAATAACTTTATAAAAGTATTTTGTTTTATATAAAAAGATTTTACTATGTAAAACACTATGCATAATAGAATATAATATATTCTATTTATAGTCTAATATAACGAATAACTTTATAAAAGTATTCTATTTTATATAAAAGCTTTTTACATTTTATTACATTAATAATACTAATAAAACAAAACTTCATCATCATTATTATAATTCACCCTATTAATCGACCATGTCTTTTCCAGGAAATAGGGGGCTTTCCAATAAGGATTTCTCCCTATTGGCGCGCAATTAGGTGACCAAACCTCTCCTTGGCAAAACTTCTAGACATCGTTAATATTGCAAATAATAATATTAATAACTTTTTTTTATCTCAATTATTGATTTAAATATATATAAAATATCGACAATAATTGAATCAAACTGAGTGACTTCTCACGTAAGCATTAATAATCAATATCGTGTGCTACTATGCAACCACGCGTATTTTACCACCAATTATTTTATAACAACTTGCTTACTTTGAAAAATTTTCAAATGTCACCCTTAACTTTAAACTTTTATCAATTTAACTATTCACCAAAATAAAAAAAAATTGAATACTTTTATTTCATAAAATTCGGGGTCTCACAATCTCTCGTCCTTATGAAATTTTGCCCTCAAAATTTACGTACGTTCCTGGTATTTCGAAGAGATGAGAATTCCTTGCTTTCTTTTCGGATTGTACCTTCGCGGTTATTTCCTCTGTATCATGATTTTCCCATTGCTCATCTCCTGTGTTTCAAATATCATTCTAGAATATACTTCAAAACAAGGTTAATTGACATATCATAATTTGTCAAATTATCAAGTAAACAATTTCAGCTTAGGTAAGTAACACACTAGCGAAATATATTACTCGTCTCTCCCCTCCTAGTTCTAGACTCATATCTCCGTCAGCGACCATATTCCTAAGCTCTGATACCAAATGTGACGCCCCAAAAATAGGTATACATCACCCATCTTGGGTCGCCAGAAAATACACTACTGACAACTTCATTTATACAACTGTCGTGCAAAATACGACGACAAGTATACTGTGAGTTTTAATACAAATGTATGTAACTCTCATGGTGCCCCTACCACAACCTTACAATGGTATGTTACATAAAAGTACAATCAAAAACTGTTTTAGAAATTAAAATCTTTGGAAAGTGCTCAAGGAAACCTTCGTACATAGGAGGCCATGAATCTAAGTTATGATAGATATCATATGTCCAGAGAATTATCCTTGGTTGACCCAATAGACCCCAAAGAAAAACGAGAAGATTACTATCATGTTCCTTCCAATGGTGAGTCTTCTCTTGACATATAACTATTTCCACTGTCTCGGTGTGAAAATTATATTTCAAATAAACTCCAATATCATATAGGTAGTGCTCGTAGATATACTCATCAAGTGGATGTACACAACCCTTTCTTATGATAACACGAGGTTGTATGTTATTAGACATCTTGTATGATAGTGGCAAAACACCCTTCAAAAGTTAGGTTCACCTCACCCTATTCGGTTCACCAAAATTAAATATCAAATGACGTATACAATACGACACACTTATCTAAAGTTCTCAATAAAATTATTTCCATACTATTTAGGGAGAACCTCAACAGATATAAACCACCGTTCTATTCCCCTGTTATCCCCGCTTGACTCGGCAATACTCTTATTACCTGAAAGAAATTGTGAAGCAAAAAGGGTGAGCACAACTAGCCCAGTAAAGAATATCATGACTAAAGATAATTAAATTATCAATAGCCTTCGCCAATAATAAATCAGAGATTTAGAACATACGGTAGATGATAAAACTTTTCAACCATAGTTGCGGTGAACGAAAGCAATCCATTAAAGAGTCAAATAGACCATCGTGTCTATTATCTTCTCCATGTTAAAAGTCCACCAATAATGTTTTATCCCTGTAACATTAATCAACAATTCTTGTCCACAATTATATGAATAACTCATAATCATAATTGTGATTCTGAATTCCTTTTCGCACCCAGGACGAAGATAATTTACATCACCTATCTTCATCTGAAACATCAAAAATCATGGTTATACCAAATCATAATTCTCTTTCATAATCATACTTAATAAATTCATCTTTGCGAGACGGTCGAAGAAGATATACAATCAGATAACCAATAATCAACAATTCATTTGCACTACATGCCAAAGATATACAATCAGAAACCAATAATCTTTGAGACACGACTTAATAGTATCATGACCACGAATTATTCATGCACTCACGCCAAGGATATTCTTGTTTTCCATTACGGTGATGATGGTCATAATCATACCATGTCCATATGCATCACGGGCCAAAGATGACTTTTACCACATCATTTATAACATTAGGCCATGATTATCTTAGAATAATCCTCCGTCATAATCATACAAAGGCCATGAGATGACTTTCAACATAAAACAAGCATGAGAATAATGACAATGATATAAGCATTAATCAAACGAAAATAAGGATAAGACTTTAAATTTATCCAAATATTATCAATCACTTAATAAACTCATAATCTAATATTATTAATATTATAACAATATTTTAATCACTTCTTAAACTTATAAATAATTTTCCTCTTACAAAGAGTATAGCATTTTCCTCTTTACTGAATTTATCTAAAATCGGTCCAATACGTAAAATCTATAACATCTTTTCCAATTGATTATAAGAATAATCCCTCGTCATAATCATACCATGTCCATCTATGCACTACGGGCCAAAGATGACTTTTACCACATCATTTATAACATTCCGGTCATGATTATACCGAATAATCCCTGGTCATAATCATACAAAGGCCATAGATGACTTTCAACATAAAACAAGCATGAGAATAATGACAATGATATAAGCATTAATCAAACGAAAACAAGGATAAGACTTTAAATTTATCCAAATATTATCAATCACTTAATAAACTCATAATCTAATATTATTAATATTATAACAATATTTTAATCACTTCTTAAACTTATAAATAATTTTCCTCTTTTACAGTAGCATTTTCCTCTTTTACAGCTTTTGACTCCTTTGCTAAAATCAGTCCACACGAAAATCTACAACATCTTTTCCAGTGATTCCACTTGGATAAGTTCAAAAACTCATAGATCTAACTCTAGAACTTGACCACACTCAAAAATTTGAAATATAATAGGAGATATGGTCAATTGAATTTCATGTTCCATTTTCACCAAAATCTGATTTTTCAATCCTTTGTGATTTCTAAGAAACTTTCATGTTTTCACATAATAACCAACATAACTCATCATATCACTTACTAATACTACATATACCCATGATTTTCATCAATCCAATGCTTTTATTATGACTTTCATCATAATCACCAGTCCAATGCTTATATTATGACTTTAATCATAATCCACGTAAACAGATCATTTCCATAATTTAATAAGAAATGAATATAAAGGATCATTCACCATGCATGTGGTAATCTACATATACATGTTATTCCAACAAAATAATAAATAATGGAATAACAACAGAATTCACCATGCATGCGATAGACCGCATAGATAGGTTATTCTCAACAGAATAATAAAGAATGGAACAAGGTCAGGCGTAATTCGCACCGACAGGATATTCCAACAGAATAATAAATAATGGAATAACAACAGAATTCACCATGCATGCGATAGACCGCACAGACAGGTTATTCTACCAGAATAATAAATAATGGAACCAGGTCATGAGTAAACGCATACGAGACGAGGATATTAAAGGCAGAATAATAAAGAATGGAATAATAGAAGAATTTCACCATGTATGCGGTACTTCGCATAGACAGGTTATTCTAACATAATAATAAAGAATAAAATAATAGAAGAATTTTACCAAGTATAGGGTAGCCTGCGTATACAGGTTATTCCAACAGAATAATAAAGAATGGAATAACAAAAGTTCTCTTCATGAATACGAAAGAAATAATACCCCTTACGAGTACAACAAATAATATCCCTTACCTTATAATGAAGAGTACTCCGACGGGTAGGGCAGGGATATACTTGAAGAAAACTTGCACTACGCTCAAAGCTTTCTTAAACTCTAAAGAAATACGCTTAAAATTACAGAAGAAGAATTATCTCTACAGTTTCTCTCTCTAGAGTTTCAGTGATTTCGTCAAAAATAATGAAGGAATGAACTTCTATTTATAGGAGAATGGACTGAATAGTAACTAATTCCTGAGCGGTCCATTGATTTACTTTTAAACGAACTATCCGCATTGGTTTACTATAAAATATTCTAATAAAACAAAATCTTTTAAATAAAATATAATATATTCTATTTATAATCTAATAAAACGAATAACTTTATAAAAGTATTCTATTTTATATAAAAAGATTTTACTATGCAAACACTATGCATAATAAAATATAATATATTCTAATTATTGTCTAATAAAACAAATAAATTTATAAAAGTATTTTATTTTATATAAAAAGATTTTTATGCAAAATACTATGCATAATAATAAATATACTATTTATAGTCTAATAAAGCGAATAACATTATAAAAGTATTATGTTTTATATAAAAAGCTTTTCTGTTTTATTACATTAATAATACTAATAGAACAAAACTTCATCATCATTATTATAATTCACCCTATTAATCGACCAGGTCGTTCCTAGGAAATAGGGAGCTTTCCAATAAGGATTTCTCCCTATTGGCGCGCAATTAGGTGACCAAACCTCTCCTTGGCAGAACTTTTAGACATCGTTAATATTGCAAATAATAATATTAATAACTTTGTTATCTCAATTATTGATTTAATAATATATAAATATCGACAATAATTGAATCAAACTGAGTGACTTCTCACGTAAGCATTAATAATCAATACCGTGTGCTACTATGCAACCACGCGTATTTTACCACCGATTATTTTATAACAACTTGCTTACTTTGAAAAATTTTCAAATATCACCCTTAACTTTAAACTTTTATCAATTTAACTATTCACCAAAATAAAAAAAATTGAATACTTTTATTTCATAAAATTCCAACAAAACTCGGGAAGGACCAGGAGTGATAACCTAGGATAGGTTTAAAGAATTATTTTTGAGATCTATTTTCCAGAAAGCTAAAAGAGTCAGTTAGAAGTGCAGTTTTTAGAACTGAAGTAGGGAACGATGTCGGTGTCTGAGTATGCCGCAAAATTCAACGTGTTGGCGAGGTTTGCGCCATATCAAGTCAGCACAGATGAGCGCAAGGCGAAGAGGTTTGAACAGGGATTGAAGCCCTGGTTGTACAGTAGGGTTTCCCTGTTCCAGTTGAAGACATTTACAGCAATGATGGAAAAGACGATTCTCGCTAAAAGTGGAGGCGAGGCAGTAACAAAACATAATCAAGAATAGAGGAAGAAGAAAAGTGAAGGTGATGCTAAAAATGGTGGTGGTGGTAACGGTGGAAATGGCAATAACAACCTGAAGAGGAAGTGGAATGAGAATGGGAGAGCTGGAAATCAGCAAAGAAACCAACAAAATAAGAAGTTTGAGGCATGTGTTATGTGCGGAAATTTTCACAAGGGAGTGTGTTTGCTGGGGAAACTAGTATGCTTCAATTCTGGCCAGGAGGGTCACATCGCCCCAAATTGCACTCAAGCTAAGAAGAATGTGTGCTTCACGTGCGGATCCAAGGATCACTTTGCTCGTGAATGCCCTAAGAAGAGATCTGGTGAGATAAATGGGAGCAAGGGAAATGCTAGTGGAGGTGCACTGGCTATTGTAGGACCAACGTCAACAAATAAGCCCACAAGCCAGAACCTTCAACATGACTGTGTAAGATGCGGTGCAATCAAAAGATGTCATGTCAGGTATTATCCCAATCAATGATATAGATGCATAGGTATTATTTGATTCGGGTGCTACTTGTTCGTTTATATCTGATGATTTTGCTAAGAAGTTAGAAATACCTTGTGATGAGTTGAAATTCCCTTTAAACATAGAAATTATGAATATTGAAGTGATTCCTGTTAGGTTCGTGTACAAGAATTGTAGGGTGAACATTAAGGAGAATGTTATGAAGGTAGATTTAATCCCGATAAAACTCAAAGAGTTCAATGTTATTTTGGGAATGGATTGGCTATTCAATTATGGAGCAATAATTGATTGCCAAAAGAAGTGTGTAAACCTTATGACTCCATCAAAGGTAGTTTTTCATGGTAGAAAATCGCCTAGACAAATGAAATGTCTGACGATGATGCAGGCTAAAAAGTTATTGAGTCAGGGCTGTGTGGGGTATTTAGCTTACATAGTCGATACTCAAAAGGAGAAGGGTGTGAAATTGGAAGAAATACCAGTAGTTAGGGAATTCGTGGACGTGTTTTCGGAAGATTTGCCAGGACTTTCGCCCGACCGAGAAATTGAGTTCGTGATCAACTTAGCGCCAGGAACCACTCCGATATCGAAGGCCCCGTACAGAATGGCTCTGGTGGAGATGGATGAACTAATGGTGCAACTGCAAGAACTGTTAGATAAGAAGTATATTCAGCCAAGTGTGTCACCGTGGGGAGCTCCGGTGCTATTCGTGAAGAAGAAGGATGGGTCAATGCGTCTTTGCATTGATTATAGGGAATTGAACAAGGTCACTATTAAGAACAAATATATGTTGCCAAGGATAGATGACTTGTTTGATCAATTGAAGGGTGCTAGATATTTCTCAAAAATAGATTTGAGAAGTGGATATCACCAATTGAAAGTAAGGAAGGAGGATATACCAAAGACGGTATTTCGAACTTGGTATGGACATTACAAATTTTTGGTGATGTCTTTTGATTTGACAAACGCCCCTGCAACATTCATGGATTTGATGAACAGGGTGTTTAAACCATTTTTGGACAAATTTGTGGTGGTGTTCATCGATGATATTTTGGTGTACTCTAAAACTCAAGAGGAACACGTGGAACACTTACGTCTGACGTTGGAGACGTTAAGAAAGGAAAAGTTATACGCGAAATTCTCTAAATGTGATTTTGGCATGAACGTGTACAATTTCTTGGGCATGTAATTGATTAGGATGGGATTTCAGTGGATCCATCAAAAGTTGAAGCTGTGATAAATTGGGAACAACTAAGAACTCCATCAGAAGTGAGAAGTTTCTTGGGATTGGCAGGCTATTACAGATGATTTATTTAGGATTTTTCCAAGATTGCCACTCCGTTGACAAATTTGACAAGAAAATCTGTAAAATTTGTTTGGACGGAGAAGTGTGAAGAAAGTTTTCAAGAATTAAAGAAGAAGCTCAGTGTGGCACATGTGTTATCATTACCAGATAATACAGGAAATTTTGTGGTATATAGTGATGCGTCACACAAGGGATTGGGTTGTGTCCTTATGTAGAACGACAAGGTTATTGCGTATGCATCAAGGCAAATGAAAGACTACGAAAAGGGGTATCCGACTCATGATTTAGAGTTGACGGCGGTTGTGTTCACACTGAAGATATGGAGACACTATCTCTATGGAGAGAAATGCGAGATCTACACAGATCATAAAAGTCTGAAGTATATTTTCACACAGAAAGACCTGAACATGCGGCAAAGGAGATGGATGGAATTGATAAATGATTATGATTGTGAGATCTTTTATCATCCGGGCAAAGCTAATGTGGTTACAGATGCCTTGAGTAAGAAAGGCAGAGAAAAGTTGATATTCTTAACAGATAAGGAGGAGCTTATTGAAGCAATGGCAAGGCTAGAGCTGGAAATCAAATTTCCAGAAGAATCCGATGAAAAAATTGTTCCACATGGAAGCTAGTTCAACTTTGGTGGACAAAGTGAAAAACGCTTAGCTACAGGATGAAGAATGTAAGAAAATAAAGCAAGGTGTAGTCGAGGGTAAAGAAGCGAAGTATAAGGTCGATGCTGAGGGAATGTTAAGATTCGAGGGACGAATTTGGGTTCCAGCAGTGCAGGATATTAAAGAAGACATCTTAACAGAAGCATATAGCTCATGATATTCTATTCATCCGGGAAGTATGAAAATGTATCAGGATTTACGATATCATTTTTGGTGGCCGAACATGAAAAGAGACGTTGCAGAATGCGTTGCAGAGTGCTTGACATGTCAGAAAGTGAAGGCCGAGCATCAACGACCAAGCGGATTACTTCAACCGTTGGAGATACCAGAATGGAAGTGGGAGCATATCACAATGGATTTTATGGTAGATCTTCCAACGACTCAGAAGGGATATGATGCAATATGGGTGATAGTGGACAGATTAACAAAATCTGCACACTTTTTGCCAGTAAAGATTAGATTTAATCTAAATCAGCTAGCGAAGCTATACGTTAAAGAGGTCATTTCAAGACATGGAGTTCCAGTGTCTATAGTATTAACAGAGATCCGAGGTTCACATCAAATTTCTGGAAGAGACTACAAGAATGCATGGGAACGCAATTGAAGAAGAGCACAGCGTATCATCCGCAAACTGATGGGCAAAGTGAAAGAACGATCCAGACGCTTGAAGATATGCTTAGAGCGTGCATCATGGATTTCAAAGGAAATTGGGATGATCATCTGCCGTTGGTGGAATTTGCATATAACAACATTTACCACGCAAGCATCGGTATGCCGCCATACGAAGCGTTATACGGCAGGAAATGCAAAACTCCTCTATGCTGGGATGAAGTTGGTGAACGTCAACTGTTAGGCCCAGAATTGGTACAACAGACCCCTGAAGTTGTCAAACTCATCAGAGCAAGACTGTAGCTACTCAAGATCGACAAAGAAAGTATGTTGATCAACACAGGCAGAGTCGTGAATTTGAAGTAGGAAATTTCGTGTTCTTGAAAGTTTCTCCTTGGAAGGGGAAGATTCGTTTCGGCAAGAAAGGCAAGCTCAACTCGAGATTTATTGGACCTTTCGAGATTTTTTGAAGAGTGGGAGAGGTGGCTTACGAAATAGCTTTACCTCCAGAACTAGAGCATGTGCACAATTTTTTTTATGTGTCTGTGTTGCGACCGTATAAACCCGATTACAAACATGTAATTGAGTATGAACCATTGCAGTTAGGTAAAGATTTGTCTTACGAAGAAGTTCCTATCCAGATAGTCGACATGAAAGAACAAGTGCTCAGGAATAAAGTGATACCTTTTGTGAAGGTGATATGGAGGAACCATAATGTCGAAGAGGCTACGTGGGAACTCGGAGCTGATATGATAAAAAATTACCCTGAGTTATTTATTTAGTCCGTGTCTTCGATTCTGGGGACAGAATCTTTGTAAGTAGGGGAGAATGTGACGATGTGATTATTTGAATTGTGATTTTAGGGATAGAATCCTTGTAAGGAGGGAAGGATGTAATGATCCAAAATTTCAAATTGTAATTTTAGATATTTATTGAATTATATAAATATTTATTTGATGTGTCTATTATTGAATTGATGGAATAAATAATTATTGATGTGATGGTCGTTAATAAATGTTTGTAAATCTAAATTTATTAGATAAATTTCTAAATTGAATAAATTTATAATTTAGAGATTTGTATTATAACATGAGATGTTATATTATGACATATTGTGATTAGTAATCTAAATGAATTATTAAATTATTAAATAAAGTTATAATGAAAATTATAATTTGTGATATTTGTTAAATGCTATATTTAATTAAAATATAGTATGTGATTAATTTAATGGGTTAGTGTTGGATATGGAAATTCAAATAAATATTATAAACTAAAGTGTTTATTAAACTAAATTAAAAGGGTTTAAATAGTTTTCGCCAAACAAGGCTTAAGTATTTTAATTCTTTAAAATTTAAATGGGTAGTCAAACAAGCATTAGGCTTTTGGAATTTCTAATTTTTGAAAATAAATAAAATAATAAATATAATATATTTATATTATATGCGTTAGTAACTGATTTTGCATTTAGTAGGGTTATTAAGGGGTATCAATTTATTCTTGTGCTTGAATATCAGTTGATTTTTTTTATTATAACGCATTCTATTGTGAGAGTAGTGAGTTCTGAGAAAATTGAGAGCTTGAGAGAGAATTGGAGAGGGGTCTAGGAATTTTCACGTCAATTCCAGTGTGCTTAGCAAGAATTTCTGTCAAGCAACAAAAGGTATGTTCTAATATTTTGATATTGTTTAGGAGTATCTCGGTAAAATTTTGCTATACTCTCTAAACTCTAGCTTTCTGTAAAATTGTTGTTACGTAATCTGTTGATGGCAATTAGTTATAGTTATGATTAGAAAGTGTGTTTAAACAATAATTGCATGCTAATCTTGGTTTACAGTAGAAGAAAATTTCGACAGTGTATGTTTATATGTATTTTTTCATATGTTCATGAAAAGTATCAATTTTAGTGGACAAATATTATGTGAAATTATAAATTGAAGCTTGTATATGTTAGTTCAATGAGATACGAGCATAACGTAATTTGAATGGAGTGATTTGGCCAAATAATGAATTCACAGTGATGATTTTTGGGATGAATATCAAAAATGGAGTTTTATATGAAAAACATGAAAATTGTGAAATTAAAATGGTTTTTGTTGTTGTTCAATTGTGCTAAGTGGTTGAATAGGTTACCAATCGTGTTTATGCAAGTTGTATATTTATTTTACGTGTTAATTTCACTGTTTGGTGGGTGAAATTCGTGTTTGTTGGGCTAAAGTCGACTACTGTTCATTAGCTTCTCTGCGTCGGTACGAACACAATGCTTGGTAAATTGGCCAAAGTTAAAAAAAATGGGCGAAATTACACGGGTCCCTCTTTTTTTTGTATGCGTGATTGCGCCATACCACAATTTGAGATTTCGGTTTCTGTTGTTCTTTGTAGATTTGAGATAGCAACATGGCATGGTTTGAATGTGCATTAGCATGCCAAAAGTGTAATGTTAAGGTTAATATAATATAGTGAATTGGTGTTAGTAAGTTCAAAGTTGCAAAATGGTTAGTAAATCGAGAACGTGTTATGTGGTAACTTAGTATACATTATGAGCGTTAGACAAGTGTTGCGAAGTAAAACACTTGAATTTTCTGAAATATAAATGGTAATGAAAGACTTGTGCTTAAATGATATGTTTAGCTAGAAATGAGCATGTTATGATATGTTAGCATATCTAATCGGCATTGTGGTTCTAAAATTATGTGTAGGTGATCGTGAGTTTAATTTTATAGCTTACGCTCAAGGCAAGTTTCTAAACCCTATCTTTTTACATTGAGAAAGTTTCCAACTCTACACTTTCGTTGAGTTAGTTCCATTACTACATTGTGTAGCTTTATTCTTTTTATTGAGCAAACTTTAACACTAATGTCATTTG
Source organism: Panax quinquefolius (assembly GCA_020205615.1). Lineage (NCBI taxonomy): Eukaryota > Viridiplantae > Streptophyta > Magnoliopsida > Apiales > Araliaceae > Panax > Panax quinquefolius. The sequence goes on along the minus strand of CM035159.1, from coordinate 33,015,363 downwards.
GAATTCTCATTTGATTGATTTATTCTAACTTGTTTATAGTTAAGCAAGTTTCTTAAGTTCTATTATTGTATAATGAATGTAGTTTTGAATTCTCGTCCTTTATTATTGAACTGTTTTAATTATTTGCATGAGTTAATACCTTGTTTGTGACGCCCCCAAAATAGGTATACATCACCCATCTTGAGTCGCCAAATATATGGTACGAAATTCAAATACAACTTAATTATACAACAGTCGTGTAAAATACGACAAAATACATGCTGTGAGTTTTAATACAAATATTGTCATCTAGACAATATCCACACTCAATTTAGTCCTCATTACATTTATTATCACACTATTTAACAGAATAGTGAGGACTACTAATGCTATAATCTCGGACCGTCACTCCATTCCCCGACTAGTCCCGGCTACGTTCTCATTTCCTGAAGAGAACAATGAAAGAAAGGGTGAGCTCAACTAGCCCAGTAAGAAATATTATGACTAAGATAATGCAGAATAAATTATCATTAGTCTTCAACAATGTTAAACTGATAAAATTCAATAGACATCAAGTTTAACTGCAGCGGAACATGCAATCCATTATAAGAGTCAAGTAGAGAATAAAATCTACTATCTTTTATGATTTAAAAAGGTTTTTCATCACTTTATCGCTGGGACTCAGCTTAAGAAATAATCCACATCATCCCTGCACTAGGGCTAAGGATATTCATTAGTATCACGACCATAAATTATCCATGCACTACGGGCTAAGGATATTCGTGTATTCATCAATGGTCATGATCATGCCAACAACTGTCCATCAATGCACTACGGGCCAATGAGGACTTTTACCACATCATTTGTAACATTATGGTCATGATTACACCGAATAATCCCTGGTCATAATCATACCAAGTCCATCCATGCACTACAGGCCACAGATGACATTCAACAAAATATAAACATGAGGATGATGACAATGATATAAGAGTTCAATAAAACAAGTAAAAGAATTAATTTATTCAGGAACTAATAACATCCAAATTGTCAACATGATACTTCTTTGTAGAGTAAAATTCAAGAATACTCAGAAGGATATTTCAATGAAAAGATACTGGATGAAGCGCAAATATCAAGGATATTCCACTAATTTCATGGAGTATAGAAGTCAAAATTTTAACCAACTGAGTATTATAAAGAATGGAATAACAAAAGAAATCACCAGGCCTGCGATGGACCGCGCAAGCGAGTTATTCCAAAGATAATAATAAATAATGAGTAATTCAAGTCCCACAGAAAACGCATAGAAAGGATATTCCAATAGAATAATAAAGACGGAACTAGTTTGTACATAAAAACGCACAAACATGATATTCTAGCGTAATAATAAAGAGGCGGAACAAGGTCCCGGCAGAACGCATATATGCATGGGATATTCCAATGTAATAATAAAGACAACCGTGTCCAGCCAGAACGCAAGCATGTGATATTTCAAATGTAATAATAAAGAATGGAATAATGTAAGAATTTCACCAAGTATAGGTAGGCCAGCAGATATAGGTTATTCCAATGAATAATAAAGAATGGAATAACAGAAGTTCTCTTCATGAATACAAAAGAAATAATACCCCTTACCTTATAAAGAAGAAACTGGATATAGAAGTAGTCAGTAGCAGAATATTTTTCTTCTTTCCCTCTATAGTTTCTCTCTCTAGAGTTTCAGTGAATTCGTAAGAAATAATGAAGGAATGAGCTTCTATTTATAGAAGAATGGACTAAATAGTAACCAATCCATGAACGGTCCAAATTGATTTACTTTAAACGGACGGTCTAGATTGATTTAATAAAAAAACAAAATCTTTTAAATAAAATATAATATATTCTAATTATTATCTAATAAAACAAATAACTTTTAAATAAAATATATTATATATATATAACATCTGCCAAAAAAATCACGGGATACACTCCCGTGATCAATATTTTCCTTCCTTCACCAGATTGATATATATATATATATATATATATATATAATAGCTTTAATAATACACTCTCCCACCAGACAATCCAATTCCTTTTTCTTTGATTTCCTGTGAACCCCCCCACCACCATTTCCAAAACACGTGACAAAATTATATATATATATATATATAACTGAAACAACTTCTATCGACAGTTTTGAAAAATGGGTAAGTGAGGGTCCAACAAAATTTACATCAAATAATTCCTAAAAAATCCCCTCAATATTTTTAACAACATTTATCACCATTATTATAATTCACAATATTAATCGACCAGGTCGTTCCCAGGAAAGAGGGCTTTCCAATAAGGATTTCTCCCTATTGGCGCGCAATTAGGTGACCAAACCTCTCCTTGACATTACTTCTAGACATCGTTAATATTGAAAATAATAATACTAATAACTTTGTCGTCTTAATTATTGATTTAATAATATAGAAAATATCGACAATAATTGAATCAAATAACGTGAGATACTATGCAGCAATTACTATAGCAATAATTGAACAAAACTGAGTGACTTCTCACGTAAGCATCAATAATCAATACCGTGTGCTACTATGCAACCCACGCCAGACATCGTATTACTTTACTACCTGGTAGTAGTTCAACAGTATTAACGGTAAAACTTTTGCCGTTATTTTCATAAAATATTTTTGTCGTTTTCTTAATCTGACAATAATTCTGTTGTGGGGTCCACCAATGATTGTGCCGTCGTACGAATATTCCCTGACCAATCGAATATTATATAACAACTTGCGTACTTTGTAAAATTTATAAATATTAACCATAACTATAACATTATATCAAATTCATTCCATAATATTCAAAAATGATAATTATAGAAAATTCATCTTTATTCATAAAAGTTGGGGTCTTATAATCTCCCCTTCTTATGAAATTTCGCCCTCAAAATTAGGGTACGTACCTAGTATGTCGAAGAGGTAAGGATGCCTTGATTTCATTTCAGATTCTAACTCCTAGGTCATTTCCTCAACATCATGGTTCCTCCATAACACTTTGATTTGAGGTATAACCTTGGAGCGTAGAATATGTTCCTTCTTATCTAAGATTTGAACAGGAACCTCTTCATACGTTAAATCTTCCGCTATTTCTTCCGGTTCTAACTCAATAATGTGGTTCGGGTCTTTCACATATTTACGTAACATGGATATATGAAAAACGTTATGAACACGAGACATACTTGGCGGTAAAGCAAGTCTATAGGCTACAGTCCCTATTCGATCGAGGATTAAAAATGGGCCAATGAATCGAGGATTAAGCTTTCCTCTCTTTCCAAATCTCGTAACTCCTTTCCATGGAGCAACACGTAACAACACATGATCTCCAATATCGAATTCCACGTTCTTTCGATGAAGATCAGCATAACTCTTTTGTCGGTCTTGTGAGATTTTTATACGTTGTCGGGTCGTTTGAATCTTTACCGTAGTCATACGTACCAACTCCGGTCCCAAAAACGTTACTTCACCCACCTCATCCCAGCATACTGTAGAATGACACTTTCTTCCATACAACGCCTCGAATGGAGCCATGCCAATACTTGCTTGATAACTGTTGTTGTAGGAAAACTCCATCAATGGTAAGAACTTGTCCCAACTTCCCTTGAAGTCAAGGACACAGAATCTTAATAAATCTTCAAGAGTTTGAATAGTCTTCTCTGATTGTCCGCACGTCTGAGGATGATATGCCAAACTAAATCATAAATTTGTGCCCATAGCTTTTTGCAAACTAACCCAAAATCGTGAAGTGAATCTTGGGTCTCGATCAGAAACTATGGATACTGGCATACCATACAGTCTTATAATCTCATTTATGTATATACGAGCAAGACGTTCAAGTGTATAAGTTTCTCGTATTGGTAATAAATGAGCAGACTTGGTCAATCTATCAACAATGACCCAAATTGCATCTATGCCTTGAGAAACCTTGGGAAGACCAGTAACAAAATCCATGGTGATGTGCTCCCACTTCCATTCTAGAATTTCAAGTGATTGCAATGGACCTTTTGGTACTTGATGCTCTGCCTTGACTCGTTGACAAGTTAAACACCTTGAGATAAATAGTGCTATCTCCCTCTTCATATTGCCCCCACTAAAATGTATGTCGAAGATCATGATACATTTTGGTACTCCCAGGATGGATTGCAAACGGTGTGTTGTGCGCCTCCATCATGATTTTATACTTTAAATCAGGGTTGTTAGGAACACAAAGTCTGGAGTTGACTAGAAGTATTCCTTCTTCATTGATTCTTGCTTCCGGCATAGCTCTTTCTTGTACTTTCTTTCATATGCATCACTCTAGAGTGCGTAGCTTGAGCGGCTTTAACTTTATCGATTAAAGTCGGTTCTACTCAGATATTCGCCATCATCACATGGGTCCCAGAGTCTTTAATTCTATCTCCATCCTTTGCAAGTTATACAAGATGGGCCTGCGTTGACAATATCGCACTTGTACGCAAGATATGATCTTCTACTCAATCGTCACTACCACGTTGCTTTTTTCGGGATGGTATTGGATGTTATGATCATAATCTTTCAACAGTTCAAGCCAACGTCGCTGTCGCATGTTGAGTTCCTTTTGAGTGAAGAAATATTTGAGGCTTTTATGATCCGTAAAGATCTCCACTTTCTCCCCATACAAGTAATGCCTCCAAATTTTAAGTGCGAGGACAACAGCTGCCAACTCTAGATCACGAGTAGGATAATTCCTCTCACATTCTTTGAGTTTTCAAGAGGCATAGGATATGATTTTCCCATGTTGCATGAGAACACATCCTAACCCCTTGCCTGAAGCATCACTGTAGATGACAAATCCCTCCGAGCCAGATGGTATTGTCAGAACAGGTGCTGAAATGAGTCTTCTTTTGAGTTCTTGAAAACTCTTCTCACATTCCTCATTCCAACCGAATTTTGTATCTTTCAAGAGTCATTTGAGTTAAGGGAGTAGCGATTCGAGAAAAACCTTCTATGAATCTCCGATAATAACCAAATGTTTTAGAAAGCTACGACTTTGGTCATCGATTTAGGTTGTTCCCGCTTTGAATGGCTTCAATCTTTGTCGGTCAACAGATATTCCATGACTTGATACCACACGCCCTAAGGAATGCAACTTCCTCAAGCCAGAACTCGCATTTCTTCAACTTAGCATAAAGCTTATATTCACGAAGCTTTTGGAGTATCAGCCTCAAGTGTTGCTCATGATCTTCACGGCTTTTGGAATAAATAAGGATGTCATCAATAAAGACGACCACAAAGTGATCCAAATATTCCTTGAATACTCGATTCATCATATCCATGAAGGCAGTAGGAGCATTAGTCAATCCAAAAGACATGACTAGGAATTCATAATGCCCATACCGAGTTCTGAAAGCCGTCTTTGGAACGTCATCGTTTCTAATCTTCAATTGGTGATATCCGGAACGAAGATCAATCTTTAAAAAGAATTTGACGCCTTGCAATTGGTCAAACAGGTTATCAATACATGGCAACGAGTACCTATTTTTGATGGTGACATGATTCAACTCTCGATAATCAATACAAAGTCGCATACTCCCATCTTTCTTCTTCACGAATAGAACAGAAGCACCCCAAGGAGAAGTACTTATGATTTAATAAAGCCAATGTCTAACAATTCCGCAATTGGGTCTTTAACTCTTGAAGTTCAATAGGAGCCATTCGATATGGGGCTTTGGAAATGGGTTTTTTGATAGGGTTCAAGGTCGATACAAAATTCAATTTCACGCCTCGGGGTAGGCGGGAAGTTCTTCGAGGAATACGTCAGAAATTCATTAACAATAGAAAATCATTCAAAATCGACGTATTTTTGTTTAGATCCGTGATATGAGCTAAGAAAGCTTGACATCCATTTTTAATAAACGAATAGCTTTATGGCTTGAGATGACAGTGATTGATTTTAATGGTTTAGTTGCTTGAATTCACATAATAGGTTGGTTAGGAATATGAAAGCTAACAACATTACAAAAACAATCAATTTTTGCATGACGAGTAGTTAACCAATCAATCCCTAGAATTACGTCAAATGCAAGTATTTTCAATGAAATAAGATGGACAGGTATTGTGAGGGTACCGATTTGAACCAAAAAAGACTTATAAACAGTGGATGTAATGAAGGTTTCTCCCAACAAAGTTTCAACAGATAAGTCAAAGTCTAATTTCTCCGGAGTAAAATTTAAACGTTGAGCGTAAGTAGGAGAAATAAAAGAATGGGTAGAACCGGTATCAAATAAGGTATATACTTCGCTAGAGTTTATGATAAGCTTACTCGTGATGACCTCATTCGGGTTCCTTACTTTGTGGGAGGTCATGACAAACGCTCTCCCTTGCACTACTGGCTTTGACTTTTCTGGGGCGTCCTTTGGTGCCTCCATCCTAGCTGAACTTGTCTTCAGTGAACGAAAAAATTGGGCTAGGTGACCTTCTCTTCCAATTATAACATGCTTTGGACGGCATCGCGCAGTTTGGACTGATGTGTCCCTCCCCTCCGCATTTGAAGCATATGATAGGTGGTCGTTCTCCTTCCTTAACAACGGGTGCTGGTGCTAACGTCTTTCCATCATTGTTGAATCTCCACTTCTTGAAATGTCCATTCTTATTATTTTGGCCATGATTACCATCGAAGTGGTTACCATTTCTGGCATGTTGATTCCTTCCACGCTTATTGTCACCGCTCGACGTTGTTATCACTAGTATTATCATTTTCATTTACCTTTTCTCTCTTTTGGTTGGGTTTACTCATTATCGCGCTCCAATAACTGAGCCGTATTAACAACATCTGAATACAAACACAATTTATAAGAGATAAGATATTAACGTATCTCGGGTTTCAAACCTCTTAGAAACATTCGTTTCATTCTCTCCTCATTATCAACCAAATGGGACGCAAATCAGGACAACTCGGCAAAACTTGCTTCAGATCGCGACGCCGGCCATGTTGTTTTTCTCCAGCTTAATGAACTCTACCTCTTTCATGTGACGAATACTTTTGGGAAAGTACTTGTCATTGAACAATTCTTGGAACTTCTCCTAAGTTATCTTCAGTGCGGCAGGTTGAGTACGTTTTATAGATTCCCACCAGTAATCTGCCTCTACACGCAACATGAAGGTGGCAAAGGGAACCTTTTGCTCCTCGGAGCATCCCAAGACATCAAATATCTTACAGATCTGCTTTATCCACGTCTCCGCCTTAAGTGGTTTTGGCTCTCCAAAAAACTCCGGTGGTCCCAGTTCCTTGAACTGCTTAGCGGTGACCGTCCGAGAGTTGCCATTGTTTCCACCTACATTTTGGATAGGAGCCGCTCTTGCCTGATGGTGCATGAATTGCATAAAGCCTCTGAACATTCCATCGTTCATTATCTGGTAAGTGTTGTTGTTTGCATGAGGATTGTCGCCTTCCTGATGCACAATATCCTGATTATTGATCTGTGGAGACTTAACGGTCTCCTGTGCTCCATTGGTGTTCTCAACATTCTTAGATGCCATTTTCAAACACTGCCACAAAACAAGGGTTAATTAAAATATCACATATTATCCCTATACTCTGACCGACCAATTAAAATACCAAATAAACTTAGGTAGGTCATACTAGCGAAGGAATTCCCCGTCTCTCCCCTCCTAGTTCTTGTCTCACATCTCAGCCATGGATCATATCCCTAAGCTTTGATACCAACTGTAACACCCCCAAAATAGGTATACATCACCCATCTTGAGTCGCCAAATACATGCTGCAAAATTCAAATACAACTTAATTATACAACAGTCGTGTAAAATACGACAAAATAAATGTTGTGAGTTTTAATACAAATATTTTCATCTAGACAATATCCACACTCAATTTAGTCCTCATTACATTTATTATCACACTATTTATTTGTAATAGTCGGGGACTACTAATGCTATAATCTCGGGCCAGTCACTCCGCTCCCCGACTAGTCAGGACACGTTCTCATTTCTCAAGAGAATAGTGAAAGAAAGGGTGAGCTGAACTAGCCCAGTAAGAAATATTATGACTAAGATAATGCAGAATAAATTATCATTAGTCTTCAACAATGTTAAACTGATAAAATACAATAGACATCAAGTTTAACTACAACGGAACATGCAATCCGTTAAAAGAGTCAAGTAGAGAATAAAATCTACTATTTTTTATGATTTAAAAAGATTTTTCATCACTTTATCGCTGGGACTCAGCTTAATAAATAATCCACATCATCCCTGTACTACGGCCAAGGATATTCATTAGTATCACGACCACAAATTATCCATGCACTACGGGCCAAGGATATTCGTGTATTCATCAATGGTCATAATCATGCCAACAACTGTCCATCAATGCACTACGGACCAATGAGGACTTTTACCACATCATTTGTAACATTAAGATCATGATTACACCGAATAATCCCTGGTCATAATCATACCAAGTCCATCTATGCACTACAGGCCACATATGACTTTCAACAAAATATAAACATGAGGATGATGACAATGATATAAGAGTTCAATAAAACAAGTTCAAGAATTAATTTATTTAGGAATTAATAACGTCCAAATTGTCAACATAATACTTCTTTGTAGAGTAAAATTCAAGAATACTCAGAAGAATATTTCCATGAAAAGATACTGGATGAAGCGCAAATATCAAGGATATTCCACTAATTTCATGGAGTATAGAAGTCAAAATTTTAACCAACTGAGTATAATAAAGAATGGAATAACAAAAGAAATCACCAGGCCTGCGATAGACCGCACAAACAGGTTATTCCAGCAGAATAATAAATAACGGAACCAAGTCTGGCGTAAAATGCACAGACAAGATATTCCGATAGAATAATAAAGACGAAACCGTGTCCCAAGATAAAATGCATGCATGAGGATATTCCAACAAAATAATAAAGAGCGGAACCAGAATTAACAGAACGACTGAACAAGATATTCCAGCGGAATAATAAAGACGGAACCGTGTATGGGCGTAAATGCACGATATGGATATTCTAACAGAATAATAAAGAATGGAATAACAGAAGAATTTCACCAAGTATAGGGTAGCCCACGTATACAGGTTATTCCAACAAAATAATAAATAATGGAATAACAGAAGTTTTCTTCATGAATACAAAAGAAATAATACCCTTTACCTTATAAAGAAGAAACTGGATATAGAAGTAGTGAGTAGCAGAATACTTTTCTTCTTTCCCTCTATAGTTTCTCTCTCTAGAGTTTCAGTGAATTCGTAAGAAATAATGAAGGAATGCGCTTCTATTTATAGAAGAATGGACTGAATAGTAACCAATCCATGAACGGACTAGATTGATTTACATTAAACGGACGGTTTAGATTGATTTAATAAAAAAAACAAAATCTTTTAAATAAAATATAATATATTCTAATTATTGTCTAATAAAACAAATAACTTTTAAATAAAATATATTATATATATAGCATGTGCCAAAAAATCACGGGATACACTCCCGTGATCAATATTTTCCTTCCTTCACCAAATTGTCAACAAAGTTAATATATATATATATATATAATAGCCTTAATAATACACTCTCCCACCATAAATCCTCCCTTTAAATAGGGTTACATCATTAAATCCAAAAACATCCCAGGTTGTCTAACCTTAACATCAATCAAGTGCGAAAATTACATTACATCATTAAATAAAAAGTCTATCATTCATGACAATAAATAAAATTACAAGTCTTCATCACTTGCACATTTTTCCCTTTCCTTTGCTAGTTGAAGGCTCATCTACCTTCTCAACTTTAGTTGCAATAATTATATTTATGCAAGAGTGAGCAAAACAAATTCTCACCGGATATAACAATGAATCAATAGGAGAATAATAATAACTGTCAATGAATAGGCTCATCAAAACTGAATAGTACTCTATCAATGATAACCAATAACTGAAATCAAAATATGAATTATATTTGAGGGTCATAAGACCACGAATTATGTCCATAGTTACAAGTAATCTTTCAACTTTAACCTTAATAGTTATACTGTAGGGACTTCACGTACTTAGGGGGATCAGCCCTTTGTACCATATATTGTGCACAAACATCTAAACGCATAGCATATCCCCTATAATAGGGTTGTTCTTCTCAGTTTTAGAGTACAAATCCGCACCAAAGAAAGTTTGGTTTGGATAAGCTTTCAAGGTAATTTAGAGTTTAACGACCATCAACTAAAGGATTAGGCTAATCAACAAAGCTTGATAACTCTATATTTGATTACTAACAACATAGTATGGGACAACGAATAATCGTAGATAAACTAACTATTTATTAAACTTATGCTTAAAAATCACTAAAACATAAGTATTGAATGAAATAGTAAACCTTGTGTGACGCCCCCAAAATTAGGTATTAATCACCCATCTTGAGTCGCCAAATACATGGTACACAATACAAATACAAATTTAACTATACAACTGTCGTGTAAAATACGACAAAACATAAACTGAGAGTTTAAACAAGAATACTGCCTTCTAGACAATATCTATTCTCAATGGAGTCCTCATAGACAGTATACAAACTCAAATTCAGTCCTCATTACATTTATTGTCACACTATTTAACAGAATAGTGAGGACTACTAATGCTATTATCTGGACCGTCACTCCGTTCCCCGACTCGTTCCAACTATATTCTCATTTCCTGAAGAGAACAGTGAAGGAAAGGGTGAGCTCAACTAGCCCAGTAAGAAATATTATGACTAAGATAATACAGAATAAATTATCATTAGTCTTCAACAATGTTAAACTGATAATATACAATAGACATCAAATTTAATTGCAGCGGAATATGCAATCCATTAAAAGAGTCAAGTAGAGAATAAATCTACTATCTTTTAGGTTTTAAAAGGTTTTCATCAAATTTTATCGCTGAGACTCAGCTTAATAAATAAACCACCACATCTAATCATCCTTGTACCACGGTCAAGGATTTTCATTAAATCATCAATGGTCATGACTATACCGAATAAACCCTGGTCGTAATCATACCAAAAACTATTCATCAATGCATAACAGGCCACTGAGGACTTTTATCACATTATTTATAATAGGTCATGATTATACCGAATGATCCCTGGTCATAATCATACTAAGTCCATCTATGCACGTAAGCCAAAGATGACTTTCAACATAATATAACATGAGGATGATGACAATGATATAATAATTCAATAAAACAAGTTCAAGAATTAATTTATCCAGGAACTAATAATGTCTAAATTGTCAACATGATACTTCTTTGTAATGTAAAATTCAAGAATGCTCAGAAGAATATTTCCATGAAAAGATACTAGATGAAGCGCAAATATCAAGGAAATTCCACTAATTTTATGGAGTATAGAAGTCAAAACTTTAACCAACTGAGTATAATAAAGAATATATGAAACTGCAAATGAATTTTCACCCGCCATGCAGTAATCCACGATATCTGAGATCATTTTCACAATTTAATAAGGAATGAATACAAAGGATCATTCACCATGCATGTGGCAATCCACATGTATGAGTTATTCCAACGGAATAATAAATGCGAATAATAAATAATGGAACCAGTCGTGAAATTCACATTCTGACTGTGATATTAAATGAGAATAATAAATGCGGAATAATAAATATGGAACCAGGTCAGGTGAAATTCACACCGACAGGATATTCCGACAGAATAATAAAGAATGGAATAATAAAAGAATTTCACCAAGTATGCGGTACTTCGCATAAACAAGTTATTCCAACGTAATAATAAAGAATGGAATAACAGAAGAAGAAGATCACCAAGTATTGGGTAAACCACATATACAGGTCATTCCACCAAGTATAGGGTAAACCGCGCATACAGGTTATTCCAACATAATAATAAAGAATGGAATAACATAAGGATTTCACCAAGTATAGGGTATGTCAGCATATACTGAGTTATTCAATGGAATAAATAAGAATGGAGTAACAGAAGTTCTCTTCATGAATAAGAAAGAATAACACCCCTTACCGTAAAAGAAACTGGATATAGAAGTAGTGAAGTAGCAGAATACTCTTCTTCTTTCTCTCTATAATTTTCTCTCTATAGCTTCTCTTTATAATTTCTCTCTCTAGAGTTTCAATGAATTTGTAAGAAATAATGAAGGAATGAGCTTCTATTTATAGAAAAACTAAGAGTGGCTCTTGGTCTTAACGAAGGGTCAAAATGACTCTTGGTAATATTAAAGAGACAACTACTATTTGCGAAGGGGTAATTAACTTTTGGAACACCGAAGAGGCAAATAACTCTTGGAAAGCTGAAGGGTCAAGTTACTATTAAAACTCATGAATAGTAACTCATGAATAGTAACTCGTGAATAGTAACTCATGAATAGTAACTTATGAATAGTAACTCCGACACAAAAAGTTCCCCAAATACCCGATTGAACAATATAACCTCCAGACATCAATTATTATCGAAATAAATGTCAATTTTCACTAACACAAATAATTTTAACACAATGGAACTATCAAATTCATCTTTAATCAACACGAACTTATCCATCATTAATATCATAACTCACAATATTTAACAACCAGGTCGTTCCCAGGAAAGAGGGGCTTTCCAATAAGGATTTCTCCCTATTGGCGCGCAATTAGGTGACCAAACCTCTCCTTGACAGAACTTCTAGACATTGTAAATATTGCAATTTAATAATATGAATAACTTTGTCGTCTCAATTATTAATTTAATAATATAACATATTATGCACATGATACTGTGACAATAATTGGATCAATAATATGAGAGATATGATGCAAAGAATTATCGTAGCAATAATGCAAGATAACCTGAAAGTGACTTCTTACGTAAGCATCAATAATCAATACTGGTGTGTTCTTACGCAACCACGCATACATCGTACTTTTACTACCGGGTAGTTCAACAGTATTAATGGTAAAACCTCCGCCGTTATTTCCATAAAATATTTTTGTCTTTTTCTAACTACGACAGTACTTCTGTTGTGGGGTCCACCAATGATTGTGTCGTCGTACGGATATTCTCGATAAAAAGAATATTCCTCGACCAAACGAATATTTATAACAACTTGCATACTTTGCAAAATTTTCAAATACTACCCATAACTATAACACTATCTCAAATCCACACCATAATATAAAAAAATATTTTGAGAAATTTAAATCTTTATTTATAAAATCTTGGGTCTCACACCTTGCTTGAACAATAATAAGCTAAAGTTAGGATATTATAACATTAGAAATGAAATTAATGAACCTACATTAACTGATAGCAAGATGAAAACTTAAAACTTGCTCAACATGGTAATAACTCATGCAAAGTAATAAAACAACTCAATAATAGAGATGAGAGTTCAAAAACTGCGTTCATTATACAAGAATAGAAATTAAGAAACTTGTTTAACTATAAACAAGTTAGAATGAATCAACCATAATGAGAATTCCAATAAAATTATAGTTAAAGCTTGCTCAAATGAAATTTAGGAACAAATGACTTGTTCAATAATAATTTAAGATAGGAAACTTGTTCAATTATAAGCATAAAGTTGCATAATGTAATAATAGGACTAGCTCAACGAAAGTGTAGAGTTAGAAAACTTGCCTCGAGCGTAAGCTATAATATTAAAACTCACGTTCACCTACACATAGTATTAAAACCACAATATCTCTTAGATATACTAACATTCAATTTCCAACATAACACTCATTTCTACTTAGACTTGTTAATTTTGTACAAATCTTATGCTACTATATAAATATCAGAAATCTCAACTGTTAACCTTCATAATGCTTATTTACTAATCCTCATGCTTAATAAATCACAACATGTCATTTTCATAGTTTACTAACTTCTTATAACATTAGAATCACTAACCACATTACACTATGATGTTTTAACCTTGTCATTACACATTTGACACGTTAACATAACCTTAGACCAAGTTATGTTGATATCCCAAGTCTGCAGCAGCAGCAGAACTCACCATCTCGTAGCAGTAGTATGGCGCAATTTGCGCCATACACAAGCCTCGGGACGGGCTAGAATTCTTAATTGCTTTCGCCTTCGCACAAATTTCAATTGCATTGGGGTGAATGTATGTAACCGTAAAGGCTTTGAGCGAGAGTCGCTTTTTAGCCCAACTAATACGAATTTCACCCACTAAATAGTGAATTTAACACATACAATTGGTATAAAACTATTACAAACATGTTTGCTAACATATTCAACCAATTAGAACAATTTAACAACAACTTAAACTAGTTTAATTTCTCAAATTCCATATTTTCATATGAAAACTCCATTTTTGACATCTTTTACAAAAATCATCACTTTGATTACAATTCTACACCGAATCACTTTGTTCAAACTACGTTCTCTTCGTTTCTTAACGAACTAGCATAATCAAAACTCAATTTAAAGTTTACAATACAAATTGACCACTAAAATTGGTACTTACACAAGCTACATGAGAAAATATATATTGTCATTACTTTTCTTCCTTTTTAACTGTAATTAGCATACGAATTCTTGTTTACATACAAACTCAAATATAACCAACACATATAATCATCACAATTCAGTTGTATAGCAACAATTCAACAAAAATTGAATTCTCAGAACATATAAGTTATGCCGTAAACTCATATATATATATATATATATATATATATATATATATATATATATATATATGTGTATAATTCTAAGGTTTAGATAAAATACCTTCACTTAGCTTGTAATCCTTGCTAAAATCGTTGAAAATTGCTTTGGAAAACTCAAGAATTCTCTCTCAACCCTCTCTCAATTCTTTTCTTTTCTTTCTTTGGCTCAGTCTTAGACCACATACAATTGACGTAAACAAAAGTAAACTAATAACAAGTATGTGAAAACTAAAAAACTTATATGGCCTTAATAATCATAATAACTAATATCAGTTACCAAAATATAACGTATAGATTATAAATATATTTTATTTATTATTTTAATTTATTTTATTTATTATCTAAAAAATACAAAATCCAAAATCCAAAAGTCATAAGGCTTTGTTTGGCAAAAGTCTTTAAAATAAAGACTTAATATTTTAAGCCTTGTTTGGTCATAACTAATTTAAACTCCTTTAATTTATTTTAATAAACCATTTAGTTTATAATTTATAATCACATATTATTTATTTGGATTTCCATATCCAACATTAATCAAATAAATTAGTTACACATATTATATTTTAATTAAATATTCCACTTTAACAAATATCACGTAAATTTATTTTCATTATAATTTTATGTAATAATTTAATATACCACTTTAAATTATTAAATTAACAACAACAATATAACATCTCATGTTATATTACAACTCTCTAAATTATAAATTCAATTAATTTAAAATATTATCTTATAAATTTAAATTCATAAATTTTACTAACGACCATCACATCAACAAAACATTCATTCAACAATAAACACCTCAAATAAATATTTATAATTCAATAAACATTTAAAATTACAATTCGAAATTTCAGATTGTTACAAAAGCCATTAAAATTGTGGGCAAAATGACCAAAGTGCCCTTTTTATATTCTTTAATTAGAAAATTTACAAATCTTGCTATAATCTTAGTAGTTCACCAACTCTACATATCCCATGTGCTCCATATCTCAATAAAATCTAATCTAGAATGCCACCTAGCAACTTATACATACATTGTATCTAAGTTTAAAGGATTAAAGAAAGAGAAAGTTCACAAATTTTGCTCATTTGCTATCAAACTCTCAACCAAACTTTTCTCTCTCCTTAGCCAAGAAAATATTAAGTGTTTCAGTCCCTAGTAGAGCTCCTAGATCGTCAAGATTAGTGTTGTAGAGCCAAGATCAAGATTGGACATTAAAGAGGGTGTTATTTAGTAATCTATGATGTTACATCATAGTATGATGTTACATCATAGATCCATAACATCTAGATGCAAGAAAATAGCATTTTTAAAACAAACTTAGAACCTTAAATCTATGGTCTGGCAGCCTAATGTCAGGGCTCGTAGATCTGTATGTGTTAACAGTTATGTGTGTTAGATGTTATAGACTTGTTCTCTACCATGAGGAGAGTAGAATGGAAGTGGAATCAACTCCATACTATGTCTAGATCTCCAGTTATTAATTGTCAAACATGGTTGACCGAGCACGAAAACTTTTTCTGGGTAACCCATAAATTTTTAGATTTTCTAACAACGTTTTGCAGGTCTTGAATCTTGCTGTTGTTAATGAGTTAGGCCATGTTAGTGTTATGGTTGTGTAGACTGACATATGGATTACAAATCCAAGCCATTAGAATACTTAGATTAGTAACAGAATCAAAGTTGTGGTTGGTCAAACTAGGGTTGACCATCAGCCGTATTAACATCTCTGGAAAACCCAAAAAGTTCAAGAACAATTCCTGACATGTACTTAGACCGGCTCAGATCTTGAGTTCGTGATGTTTAAATGCTATGAAAGTGTTATGTTGTTGTACCCTGTCATCAGGACTACAAGATAGAACCTTTAGAACACACTGAACAAGTATGGAATGCAAGTTATAAGGATCCAAAGTAGCACCCATGAAATGTTCTTCATTTCTGGGTAACCCAGAAATTAAGAACAGACTCTGACAAAATTTTTGATGCCTTATATCTTCTTGATATGATGCAGTTTAGCCATAAAACCAGTTGGTGGTTGTAGTATTACATAAATACTATAATACTAACACAATTACAAACCCAAAAACCTAAAGATCAAAGAATTAAAACTGGTCAAACATACCACCTTGTTAACTGACAATGAATGTTCTGGGTTGCTTAGGAACACTTATAGCGACAGCTGTGTCGCTATAAGCACCTTTAGTGACACTTTATTTATGTAATTAATTATTTTATTAAATAATTAGAGAAAAATGGTTTTTAATTATAAAAAAATCATAATAAATTCCTAAAAATTATTTTAAAGCCTAAAAATGGGTTTATAATAATTTTGAATATATTTCATTAATATTGTAATATTTTTAAATATTAATGGTATTTAATTTATTTAATTATTATATGAAATAAATTACTTAAAATGATTTTAATATTTGAAAAATCATTTGAAAATATATTAAAGTGTTAGAAAATATTTTAAGTTATTTTTAATGACTTTTAATATTTTGTGATGAATTTCATTAATAAATTAATATTAATTATATTTGATTGTTTTAATAAATTTATTAAATAAATTTTGGAAAATTAGTTTTAATGTTTTAAAAATCATATAAAAATGATTTAAGGGTTATCAACAAATATTTTAAGTTATAAAATATAACTTTTGATATTTTGTCATGAAAATATTAATATTTTAATATTAATGGTAATTATTTAATAATGGTTTTAATTACTTTAAAATTATTTAAAGGCAATATTAAGGTATTAAAATACTTTGAGATATTATAAATAATTTATAATATTATGTTATATATTTCATTAATATTTGAAAGTAAATAAATATTAATGATAATGGAATTTAGCGGTATTTAAATCATATAAATAGGATATTAATGATTGATAAATTATGATAAATGGTAATAATTACTTGAAAATTATTATGAGCCTTTGAAAAATATTTTGATTAAATAATAAATTATCTAAGATAATTGTGAACCAATTTAAGTAGAGTCTTAAGGCAAATAGGCTCGATAATTATCCGATTAGGCCGTCGGGATGTCGAAATAGTATCAAACTCAACCCAGACTAAAATAGTTTGACTTGAGATCAGGTTTTATGTGTTTCATAGACTGATAGGATTATGTGGTAATATGTTTAGGTTATTTAATAATTGTATTTAGCAGTATTATACTGTGATGATATTATTCTAACTTGGGAGACCCATATTATCAATATTAGGTTCTTCGGATAAAGCTAAATAGATTGCGTAGCAGTAGTCGGCAATAAAGACAAGTTCTCTAACTCGAACTCGAGTTGTATTTTATAAATTATGCTTGTGGTTAATCATTGCTGATTATACCATGTCTATGAGTTATTGAATCGCACTTTGTGTATATTGTATATATTCATCATGTATGAAAGGCTAATCACCACCATTACCATTTGGTCCAGTTGATTTATTCATGTTTATTGTTCATTCAGCTATGAAAATTTGTTCATGCTAATTCATAATTGTTATATTGTTGAATGTTAGCCAGCGTATTATTCAATTCTTTTAATCATGATATATCATTCCTTGAACTTAAACTTGTTTTGCAAACTTGTTGCTCACCCTTGCTATATCATAATAAACATTGCAGATTAAAACGAATATATCGGATACAGGTAAAGTCAAAGACAAATCCAAACTTGGATTATATGTGCAGCTAACACTTGTAATAGTATTGTATGATAATGATATTTTATGTCGATAGGATATTGAATTCATGTAATATGTTAAGGTTATCGACCTTGGGAATAGTATGTAAAGTTTAATGTATAAACAAATTATGTTTATATCTTCTGAAATAGTTATAGAATTAGATACCAGATTTGTGGTGATTGGGACCGGGATCTGGGAATGCTACAATCAAAACCATGGTTTTGTTGTTTTTCTTCATTTTTCAACATATTTAGCGGAATCAACTACCAAATCATCAATTCTTAACCAAATTTAATCATTTCAATTGCATTCTTTTTGTAATTCAACATACTAACATATTTTGAAATCAATTTAAAGATTACAATAAGAATTGAAAATCAATTTTGGCCTCAAAATCTTTATGTCATATGTATATATCACCAAAAACTCAAGAACAACATAACCTCCATTTACAACATGATTGCATGAATTTTAACCTTTGAAAATTATTTCTAAATGATAGCAAATGGATTACATAAACTTATTAATACATACAATCCAATTTGTCACAAATTAAGAATCCACTTTAAAAGAAACTCAAGAACATATAGCTAAAAATACAAATTAGATTATACGTTGAATTCCTTGTTAAGACTTAGCAAAATGATAGAATAATCTTGACAAAACCTTCTTCCTCCTCTAACCTTTATCAATTATAGAGAAAACTCTCAATACATCACAAAGCCCTCTAACTCTCCTCTTTTCTCAACTTTATGTTATAAGAACAAATTAAAACTAACCTGACCATATAAATAATACGCATATATCAGTTATAGAACAAAAGGTTTCTAACTGATAAAAATACCAAAGGTCTTAAGACAATGTTTGGCATCCCTCTCAAATTTTTCCTAAATTATTTTCATGTTTTCCTTATTATATAGTATACAAATGTCACACTTATTAAATTTAAATCATAATAGTTAATTATCCACATAATATTTATTTAACCAACAAAATTCTTAATATTTATTTATTTAATAAATGTAACCTTCTAAATTAATCATTCCTTTAATTCCATTACTCAACTAAATTAAAATAACATCATTTCACAATATTATAATTATTAAATAATTTATTTAATTTAATTATTTCATTAAACTAAATCTTGGTCCATAAAATTATCATACATTAATTTAATTATTATAACACATGACTTTAACTAAATTAATGCACAATAATTCCATCAAATATTTATTTATCTCAATAAATAAATTAATTCAAATATTTATTTAATCCAATAAATATTTTTTACTTAAATATAAATTCTCGTTCGTTAGACTATCTTTTGTGCGGTCTAACCCTCAAGAAGAAACAGCTAAATACTTTACTTCCCAACCTAAACACCCACTCAAATACCATTATCAAGAAACCAAATCATATCTAAAAAGCCTACACCCAGGAAAAACCACTAAGGTCTACGACCCATGTTGAGAAGACCCTATGGCATCTCAATGTCATTCCATCAAGGAAGAGACAGTGACACATCATGACAGCACGTCACATAGATAAAATGGCAAAAAATATATAAGGTCAAAACATACTCAAAAGGGAAGTGAACTAAAATACATTTATTTTTATATGTTATAATTTAATATACATAATGTATCTAGTACACAACAAAAGGGACTAATCTAGTCTAAATGCAGGAAATAAAAACTTAGTTATAAACCTGAAGTCAATCGAGCCATTAACTCTAAGAGTAAAGTTGTCTCTGCAGACTGAGGAGCCATATACTGCTTATGAATTAATGTCAATACAACGTCTAATTCAACAAGTTAGAAGATTCGTCGATTGAATTTTTCACTATGAAATACTACTATCATGTCTTCGTTTAAATCATTTGATCTTGATCTCGTTTTTCATCGCTTACCTTTGTAATGTGTTTCTAAAACTTTTGATCTTTTTTCAGAGTTTTTACATCCTTTTAATCCGCCTTTGGTAAGAATTAGCAGTGCATTAGACTCTCGATTTTTTTAGCGCACTCGATCGATACAGTAATTTTTGTATAGCAAGAGCATCTCTGGCATCGATGGATATTTTATGATATTCCTTTTAGTGAGATCTCGTTTCATTAATTGTTGAGTTTCATATCATTACACAACGATAATCCTTCTTCAATAATTATCAAATAAGATGGCCATAAGAATATCGGGTCGTAGTATGGGGATACTCATGCCATCATGTTTATCTCTCAATTTTTACGAACCTTTTCAAAGAAAGAAAGTAGGAGACCATCTATAAATTTGGCCTTCCAATGCTCAACCGTTAATCTCGACTTTTGCATGACTACTTTCATGAGAAAGACATCCTTATACCACCTAAAATGGGTTAATGAGGGGCAACGAAGGTTCCGTAAAAAGTTCTCTACTTCTATCAAGATTCATAAGTCCCGTCCAACAAAATGGTGGAGGACCTTGGGAACTAAGGTGTAACAAGCCGCCTTCTTTTCTGTTAGAAGTCTAGTAATAGGATCAATTTCTTTCTTTGTAGGCTTGAAGAACTTCTCGCTTCCTCGCGTTTATCATTTAAATATTATCCCACCATCCTTTAAGAATGCCAAGAAGCCATTAACTTAAAACCCGCAGATCCGAGTGATGATCTAGATATCATTCTGCTTGCGATAACATTGCATACATCATGATATGATGGATGGTTTCAATATTTGATATTCCGCTTTCCCATCAATATTCCATTCATAGATGGTTTTTCCATGATAGATTTTTGAGAATGAAGAAAGTCTTCTTCATACGTAATATCCCGAGGAGTAGTCTTGGGTAATAAGTATTCATCGGGTCCGTGATAAAGCCAGTGTGATTCGTAATCAAGTAAGAAGAAGACTTCGCGAAATCTATTCTCAACTGGATAATGAGTCTATTAAGGATCAATCGTCAAGTTTGTACTATTAAAAAATAATACAAACCATCAAGTCGATTATTGGAAAGCCATTATTGAAATGAATGGCTTAGATATCGAGGACCCAAAGACGTTGTCTTAACAGTAAACCAAAAGTCCCTTCTCGACTTAGCGTAATGATCAAAGATCCGTAAATTAAATTAAAGTTTTAGAAACTCATACAAAAGTCAAAAATGTAAGAGGTTCTTCCTCGTAACATTATAAGATGAGAGAAGTCATGAAACGATTCAAAATGTTTCTACTATCGAAAAGCCTACTACTATTCAGATCTTAAGAATGATACCACTCTTAACAATGCATACATATTGTTTTTGAATTCATATGTAACCTTATATTAAAGAGTTAAATCAAGTCAAACACTTGATTTATTCTAAAGAAAAGCAGACATTTTATTCAAAAGAAATAAAATTTCTACTACGTAACGTAGAATTTTACAACCTTCTTTACGGTGACAAAATAAAATTAATTTATAAAACCCTTCAAACTCAAATCAGAAGTGATGTTCCAAATGCTTTTCGGAATGTGAAGAAGCATATTATTTCTCTTCCTTATGTCCCGGTTACAATGAGAAAATATTCCTACTAAGTCTCAACCTAGCCAAATGAAAAAGGAATATTTACTTCTTTGTAAACCGAAAATTGAGTCTCTTAAATGTAGAAAAAATTGATAAAACCTAGTACTTCTCCCGAGTTTGTACGACTTTTTATGTCAATAAAAATTGAGAGAATTGAACGAGGAACCCTAGACTCAAGTATAAATTATAAACCGCTTAACGAAGCTCTTCAATGGATTAGATATCCAACCTTCAATAAAAAGGACTTCTTCGACAGACTTCATGATGCCATATTTTCTAAATTTGACATGAAATCGTGATTTTGGCAGATACAAATTAGAGAACAGGATATTTATAAAACCGCTTTTATGTGCAAGACTTTCGTCATTATGAATGGAATGTTCTTCCATTTGTGTCAAAATGGACCTTTCCGAATTCCAACATATCATGAATGATATTTTTAATCCCTTTATCGAATTTATTATCGTTATATTGATGATGTTTTAATTTTCTTCATCTATGGACTCAAAGATATTAAACATTTAAATATTTTTAAAAAATGTTATCATAAAAATGGTTTGTAGTTTCTACTTCAAAATGAAACTTTTCTGCACTAAAATCGATTTCGACATAATATTTTCAAAATTTAACTATAATTCCAA
The DNA here is from genome assembly GCA_020205615.1 of Panax quinquefolius. NCBI lineage: Eukaryota > Viridiplantae > Streptophyta > Magnoliopsida > Apiales > Araliaceae > Panax > Panax quinquefolius. The sequence goes on along the minus strand of CM035159.1, from coordinate 32,992,772 downwards.
TCGATAGATGTATAGAATTTGCATCAAAATTTCCAAACTTAAATTAAAGGCATTAACCAACCGCAAAGATTTTTGGGAAGCCTTAATTATATTCGAGATTTTTACCCAAATCTTTCCAAGATAATCGCTATTTCAGATAATAGACACTTAAAAACCCTTTACCTTGGACCAAATGAACACTAAAGCAAGCAATAAAAATCAAAACCGAGATTAAACAGAACTTGTCTTTCTCTACCAAACCAGATCGAAAAAGATTGTTCAAACCTGATGCTTCGACAATAGAGATGGTGGTGGGATTCTAAAACAATTTAATCCTAACAAGATAAAGAAGAGCTTAGATTATCAAATATACTAGTTTCTCAAAGCTTCAGAAGACTTCTTTATCGTGAACTTGGAAAGGACCTCTTTAAATTATCCTACTATAAAGAAGGAATGCCTTTCAATCGTTAAATGTGTTTTAAAATTCCAGATGATCTATTGAATCAAAGACTTTTAATCCGAGTCGATTGCTCAAATTGCAAAATGATATTTAAAAAGATGTTCGAATTTAGCATCTAAATGAGATATTTGCAATCCGGCAGAGAGCACTTTATCCCAGATTTTTTTGATATTGAGTATATCAAAGGAAAACAGAATTCTTACTGCATTTTCTAACCCGAGAATATTTGCAGAATGACCAAGAGAAGGTGGTACGCATGGCAATGAGGCCGAGGCAAAGCTATCTCAGATTTCATACGCAATTTTCGACCCTAAATACTCAATCCAAGATTTCTTCTGACTTCTTCTAGCCAACCAACAAAGAAAGGATGTTCTCCTATTACTCCTAATAAGATATTCCCAATACTAATACGGAAGAAACAAGAGATTGATCATTGAACGTAATGATGAGAAATGGATGAAAGATCCATGGGAGATAAAGAGACGTTATTTAACGACTCAACAGCCTCCTCCCGCTTTAACGAAGATCGTTATGTTTATGAACAAATTATTCTTGAACAAAGATCCATGGACATCAAGCATACGCCTATGATCCATCAAAACCGCCTAAGTCCGATTCAATACAAGAAACAACCATCAAGAGCATCACGCTCTCTTGCTAATCGGGGTATTAATCCATCATACTAACTCGTGAATCACCACCGCGAAGTAAAACCAGATCATACTATTGGGATTATATCAACTTTACACAAGTATTTTATTACCGTAATCCAATCCATAATCATAGTTGGTTTATCCGTGATCTGTCCGGATTGTTATGAAAAATCGAAATTCTAACCGGTTTTCGTTTGGTGGGATAAATTGGTATCACTCTTGAAACCTTACCAAATTCCGCTCAAACAAGATTCAAAGAATGGCAAGTTGCTTACGCCCATATACCAAGAAACAAAGAATTGTCAATGCTTAAATTATCGCCCATTTCATAATTCGCTTCAAGATTCTCGGATATGGAAATGGATTTCCAATGTGATTATCGTAATAAATTCCCCGCCTTAAAAGGGTATTTTTACTCAAATGGTGGGATAAAGGACTTAATCCCACTTTACCGTAACTTCTTAAATCCATCAAAGATCATACCCAGCTCGGGCTTGTCAGACGTTATACCTCAAAGCCTACCAAAGATCAACACCAACCAATCCTTTTGTCAAAATCCAAGGCATTTGAAATGTAAGTTTCCAAATCTAATCGAAATCGAACTCATAGTCAAGACTACGGATTATACGAAGACACAATTCCTACAAAATTCCTAGTTCAAGATGATGTTTCTATGGAAACAAATAATATGATGAATCGGAACAGATGACAATCAATTCAACGCCCCTAGCCGTGAGAAAGTCAAGAACCGTAACCAACCATGGGAGACTTTTGGGATTCTCTCACTTCCATGATTTTAAAAAATGGCACAGAGGATAAAAAGGAAAAGGAAAGTCATAAAGTTATTCCACCACAAAGATCAATAATCGTAAGAAAAACAAACACAAGACTTCCACCAAATAAAGGGATATGGCCACCGCACCTCAATTATCAAAAAATGACAACAAATAACAACAATAATACTCCACTAAGCCTATTAACCATTCTCACGCCTTCCACTTTCACTTACCGAGATTTAAAGAAGAAAAGATAAGGATCCACTACCAAGGACGCCGCCAGATTCTTTCTTATCTTCTTTTTTTGTATAAATAAGGGAGTCTCACCCTTGTTGAGGCGTAACTCTCTTTAGATTTTCTTTTATCTCAGATTCCTCTCTCTAAATATATTAAATATATAAGATCAAGCTCAAGATATCCAAGGCTCCTCAGAAGTTTTTAATTATTGCCTCCGCTAATTATTATGTTTCTTTACTTGAACTATTAGATTATCATAACGAAAACAAGAATCGCTTTAAAACAAAGATATCAATGCACATGAGATAATTATAATCGCTTCTTACTTTTTAACAATTTTATAAATCGAACATTTTATTAACTCTAACAAAATTGCCATACAGGAAGAAACCCGCTTGGCCATAATTGCAGGTAGAACCCCTACCCCTAATACAAGACTTCATGAGATCATATATGTAGTAATTTATCCAGAAGATATAGTTTATGCCTTAAAACATTATGCTATCTTACTAGATGAAAAAAATTTTATTAAATTTCGATTAATGGAACGTCACCCAAGTCGTGTTTTAGGATAGCCGATGGCGTTGTGGCTTTTATCCCATCGATGACGTGCTTAATTTGGTTTAATATGATAAACCTTTTGGTATTATTAGTTTACATTTACTTACTCATAAATTATGCATATATGATCACTTCAATAACGACCCATTTTTCCACTTCATCTCAGAATAACAAGAGCTAATACTTCACTTTCTACTTGGAAGCAAATCAACTAATGCCTATCGTGATGTTAAGGAAGCTTTGACAAATGGACTCTTCCTAAAATCAAACCGTAAACTATTTATAAAATTGGAACCTTTGATTTTCTCAAAGAAAAAGGATTATTAAAACCTTTGAACATGTTGTTCTTTTACGTATCAATGATGAAATATTATATTTATTGCATATCAAGATTTATATCCCTTTTGCAAAATATAAATTAGCCAAAATACCAAAGATTCAATGCACACTTAGAGATGGTAGGTGTCTCGAATCGGAAAGCCTCCCTAATGGGTGCAATAGAAACTAGTCTTCGCTTTCATGGACCAGCTTTATTTTAATATTTATCCGAACTTAAGCGCTTTTAATCGATAATAATTTGTCAAAAGTTTTAGAAATGAGAATTATATCTCATGGCTATGAGTATCTACCAGATCTCCTCCTTTTGCCATATTATTCCGTATTCATCTTAAAGTATTAACTACTTTAAATCCCTATAACAGAATCCAAAAGGATTGGATTACTACTAATGGTAATGTTATCCAATCTATTCATCCACCTCCTAAGTCCCTTGAACTTAGCCCATGTAATGAAAACCTGAAACCTTTGGTTATTAATCCTTATGTTGATATTACTGAATTACCTCGTCAACATGATGATGTTAAAATAAAAGACATTTTACCCTTGTCTAAACAGAATAATTATACAAATTTATTTCTTCAAATCGTAGAAAACAGCTAACTGTGATAAGAACAAATTCATCATATCAATGATCGATAATTGTCAAGTTACTCCTAAAAACTTGATCTCCAACTCGTGAATGCTAAACCACCCTTAGAAGTTAATAATTTTAAAATGAAATCTTCTAAAAACGAAAATGAGTTCATTGAAAATCTTTTAAAATAAAATGAAAGATTTAAACCTTACTCATGCTTCCACTTCCCAGATCAATATGATGTCCGATACCTCTTCACAAACCAAGAGAATACTAATAACCGATAATGAAGAAGATTCCGATTTTTTTCTCCTATTAATATTTTAGAAATCCGTAATAATTTTCGTGAAATTCAAAATATTAATAAAACTACTTACAAAGAAAAACCCATAAATCGATGATGGCTTTATCCGGACCCAGAGATACTATTACCCAAGATCTACTCCTCAGATATTCAGTATGAAGAAGACTTTCTTCATTCTCAAAAATCCTATCATGGAAAAACCATCTCATGAATGGAATATTGATGGGAAAACAGAATATCAAATATTCAAACCATCCATCATATCATGATGTATGCAATCGTCTCGCAAATGAATGATATACCGATCATCGATCGCTTTGCTTTTTAGTTAATGGCTTTTATCGGCATTCTTAAAGGATGGTGGGATAATATGTTAAATGATAAATGAGAATGTAAGTTCTTCAAGCCTACAAAGAAGAAATTGATCCTATTACTAGACTTCTAACCGTAAAGGAAGACGCTTGTTACACCTTAGTTCAAGCGGGCCTCCACCATTTTGTTGGACCAGACTTATGAATACCGATAGAAGTAGAGAACTTTTTTACGTAACCTTCAAGGCCGCCTCATTAACCCATTTTAGGTGGTATAAGGATGTCTTTCTCATGAAAGTCATGCAAAGGTCGATGCTAACAGAGGAGCATTGGAAGGCCAAATTTATAGATGGTCTCCCTACTTTCTTTCTTCAAAAGGTTCAGTAAAAAATTAAGAGATAAACATGATCGCATTTGAGTATCCCTTACACACCAAAGATTCTTACGGCAAGCGGCATCTCCGCATCCGGGCCGCATCCTCTCAAGATAAACTAATCCCTACTAGATAAGGTCGTTAACATCTAGGTCCGAGCATGATCCCTCTCAAAAGTAAGAATTTATACTTGATACTCCAAAGCCTCTCTAGATAATAGGGAAGAAGTGGAAGCAAAACTAGGGTCGAAATGACTAAAGTTATGGTTAAATAAGCAAACATCTCATCCTCAGTGGGAGAAAAGCGGATCCTCCATAGGCTCCTCATCATCTAACTCTATACTCGGCTCTCGATGATCAACAACGACTATCATATCTGCCTCTAACCAGGCCATATACTTAGCAGAACAACCCGGGTGGTTATTATCACGAAACTCAGCTTATCTCCCGATGAATCCGTAACTTATATACTCTAGATAGATCATCCTCAAACAGAGATAAATCTAACGATCTATAATCCAAAGAACCCTCAAAGGACTGAATGTCTTGGACTTGATCAAACTGACCCATGACTGCTAGCGGGTGATATATGTTAATACTCCACAAACCTACTATCAGAAGAAAATCCATGCCAGAAGCACACATGATAAAAATCAAAGGAGAGCAATAGCAAGAATAGACCAGAATCAAAAATGGCTCCTCAATATTCGAGAGAAAAGCAAACCAAGATGTTGTATCCATATAAATGGTTAGTCGAAAAGAATATGACATCGTTATGCCATGCCTAAAGCAGTATCCGTGGCAGCGAGCACTACCTATCGTCCTCAAATACATCATAAACCATACATACAACAGCACAAAGTTACTGCGAAAATACCCACCATCATGGGCATGGCAATGAGAAGTTGAAGTAGAAGTCTCTACCAAAATCATGGGAAGAATGGTATGATATTCCCGTAAAGCTCTAACCATCGTCACCAGTGTAATATTCAGGTGATCCATTTAAATAGGCATATACAAGTATGTTGTAATACATATCAACAAAGAAACCACCTGGGCAGACCTCTAGTGCTCCACAAAAATGACAAAGTCTCCTTGATACAATGTAAAGCTATCAACAGACCCAAAATGGTCAATCAAGAAGTCTAAAGACACTACATGCCCAAATGTGACCTCCTCCAAGACGAAAAATCATCGCAAACCGGTCAACGTCATAAACTGTCAGCGCAGCTGACCAATAGCTACTCTGGCGGAGGGCCCATCCAAGGGTAAACCAGAAATTTACTAGTACTCCTCCATGGTTAAAGTCAACTCATCTAATCTGAATCAAAAAATGTGTCTCTTTGGAATCCAGTGAGCTAACATCCCCTCTAAAAAACCATCTGGAACCTAGAACGACAGGTAAGACATGAAATACCCCATCATGTGGTCAACAGAAATTCGAAGCTGGTAAGCTATCATACCACGACCTCAAGATGATCAATACGGTCCATTGAAGAAGAATACATTTATGAAACAATATCACAAGACCAACCAGGGGTTAATTCTCACTCATAATCTATAAATGAAAATCCATGACATATAATGCGTGCATCATGATAAATGATAATATAATAGGTGAAATAAATGAAAAACAATATATATATATATACATCTCTGCAAAATATATTAAATGGTATACCTCAATATCATCTATGTCCTACAAATGAAAATAAGAAGTATAGGGAAATGGGGCACAACAGCCTAACAACTAATAAAAGCCTACAGAAAGATATCCCTAACATTTATATCCCCAAGCTGGTCAACCTGAGCCAAATCCTCCTGAGTCACAATATCTCTGCCAAAGGGTATATCTGGATAATAAGTGGGTGGGTCTCCTCAAAGAAAGCCATCTGCATCTAAACCGCCCGATGGACCCAAGGTGCAGACCCAGAGTAATCAAAATAGCAGCTTTAGTTAGATCCCTACCCAAATGGCATATGAATAGGGACATCTAGGCCACTTACGTGTCAAGTTTGCTATCTGCTCCAAATAAGTCGGCTCTCTAACACATGATATCGAATCTATCATCATCACGGGCACCATGTCTCCCAGGAACTATTAGTGCCGGTCTGAACCCCATTTAGTGCGGGGAGTACATCACAAAGAAATGCAGCCTGAGTAGAAAGGACGGTCGAAAATACGAACCCATCCATACCCACCAGAGGAATGTCTATAATCGGCATAGATATAGGCCAAAACTATTGAGAAGGTAGAAGGTATGGGATATAAATCTCCCATGTAACACACTGGATAGTATGCTCTCCCAATAGAGTTCCCAACCACCCTTGGTCAACGAAAGAATCTGGTAGGTAGGCAAGAAATACTTAGGGCCTGTCAAAAAGTCCTCATCAACTATACTTTAAAGGAACCAACGTCACGTTAAAATCAGTCAGCAGCTCTAGTTGAAAATAGTATTGAGCAAAACTCTCCGTCACAAGGACCTTTGCCAGGGTAGAATGTTGTCATCGGCATCCCCACGGATAAGTCTCCAAGCCTAAAGCAGTGAGGGACGCAGCAAGGAAGCCTCTCGTAAGCCTAGAACTAAAAAATTTATAAACAAACTACATCAGTCCCGAAATTGACAACCCGAACGCAGGGAATTAAAAACAATTAGAGTTACTCACTAGCAAAAATGGGTAGAAGTCTAACCAAGCATCTATCACGCCCTCTGAGGGTAAATACATCCCACGAAGGAAATACACAAAGTTAAAGGATCCCTAATCAAAATCCTCTATGCAATCCATCTCGTGAAGAGCGCCGACCAAGGCAAAAGAGACAGTCGGGAGTTTTCTATAATGAAATAACTCCGAATGATAGTTATGAATAAACACTGTAAGATGTGATCACGCTCCCTCAAATCAGCAGGGAATGACTCTGTCAAGGCCCCACTGGAAGCATCAATGCTCAAGGGATCTGAGCGAACAGTCTGACCACCCTTAATGGTCGAAATAGTGTAACGACCCCAAATGTTGGTCCCTTGAACTTTAGACTTGCTACGTCACGGTTCTACCTTCATGTCAATACATACAACCTTTATTGATAAATAACTAAACACAACCTGATTTTTATACCGGTTAATACATTATGTCCTTCTATTCCGAATTTGTAACCTTTACAATTGGTTATTACGCCTATAGATCGCTCATGATCTATCTATACATCTTAAACTATAAATAATATGTTTTATATTGTTACATGGATTCACAATCCAATTTTTTTTTTTTTAAAACATATTCTTCTGTATTGTGTTCTTTAACTAGAAATCTACAAAATATAATATTAACATTGATCTAGCTTAGCTGAAAAATTCATCATCAAGTGTTTTGGCATAAAAACTTACCAAGTATAAATTACTCTAAAGAAAGTATACTGATGTGTTAGTGTGTTATTGAAATACCAATTATCTTCAACCACTATATCTTCATATAATCCTTTGTCTATATATCCTGAATCCTTGGACGCTATGGTCATCTGTTTATAATAACATTTACCTTTAAATTTGTTTGCAAGGTTGAGCACGATGGCTCAGCAAGTCCAACAGTCTACACATTTCATGCTTCACATAGCATAAAAATTTCATATATTGATGCATCAAAAATTTTAGTCAATGCCTCTACACATGCTTCATTCATCTCTATATGCATCATACATTTCACGATATACGTCTTTATATGCATCATACTTATCATACAATATAATATAATCTTTATGTTGTATATCTAACACATACTCCATAAATTCCATACTTTGCATATAGTCACACAATATTCATGAAATCAATGATTTCACATAAAGCATCATATTTCATTAACTACCATAAACATGGTTTAATACACATTATCACATAAGAGCAAGTTACTGAAGAACTTGCCTCGAAACAATTTTTGCGCGATTAGGAGAATTCATCCTTCCACACGATTAAGGGTATACACAACCACAATTAGCTACATAATGACGCTTATTAGTCTCGTATGTTAACTTTACATTTGTTTCATCATTTTCCCTTTTTAAATCTTGATACACAATGCTCAATCATGTGTTCAAGTCTTTCTAGGACTCTTTATTATACATTCGATTTATTTACGTTAAACCTCATTGCACGTCTTATTACGTTTCCTCTTTCTTTATATTTAACATATAAACTCAAGTTCTGAAAAACTCATGCACTCATTTGCGCTTTTATCATCTACTTCCTCGTATTCATAATCTATTTCAAATGATAACTCATAGCATCGATGAGCATCCATTTGATTAAGAAATTAATTATTACCTCGTAACTTAACTTGGTAATTGTCCTTTCAACTTATACCAAAAAGTATACATCCCTTCACATTACTTTTATAATATTCACATAAAAAATATGATTAAACATTTTATAGCTTCATACATCATAAGTCGGCATACTCTAGTCGATTTAAATTTCTTCGACGATTCCCGACTCGTCCGTTTATAATTATTTTCATGCTGCTGAAAGCCTAATACCCATATTAAGCATTCTTAACCACTTTATCATTTATCATAAATTATTGTCTAATATTATTAATCATTTAAAAATATTTTATCCATTTATGAATATTATTAATCATTTAATAATATTTCATTCATTTACAAATATTATTAATCACTTAATTAATTAATAATATCTTAATCCTTTACAAATATTATAAATCCTTTAATAATATTTTAATCAATTTCTAATATTATTAATCATTTAATGATATTTTAATCATACTCTAACATTATTAATTATTTAATAATATTTTAATCATTTACAAATATTATTAATCATTTAATAATATCTTAATCCTTTATAAATATTATTAATCCTTTAATAATATTTTAATCCTTAACTAATATTATTAATTATTTAATACTATTTTAATCTAATATTATTAATCAATTAATAATATTTTAATCTAATGTTACTAATCATTAAATAATATTTTGATCATTTATTAATGCTTTAATCTAATATTATTAATCATTTCATAATATTTTATTATATATATTATTAATTACATTAATAATATCTTAATCTAACATTATTAAGTATTTAATAATATTTTAATCATTTATTAAACTTCATAAACAATTTAATTTAATTGTTTATCCTTTACTATTACATTTATTTAACCAACCTAAAATGCCATAAATATAACATTTTATTAAAATGACAAAAATACCCTCCAAAAATCAACACATCATATTAAGGGTCTTTTGTAAATAAAATCATAATTTTTAACCTCATTTAACTTAATTAATCCATTTATTCATAAGTCTGACATTTACATGAAAAAAACCTAAATATTTCCAAAATATTTTCTTTTATGGGAAACATCAGTGACTGGTATCATAATGAAAGTATATTATTTTCTGGAATTTGTCAAATCCATTTGCTATTTTTAAAGTGTCCAAAACAGCCAGATCTTGCAACATTTATCATAAATCATCTTACATTTGTCCAAAACTTCTATAAAAAAGTTATCGAACTCACTAGTTATTCATTACTTTTTAAATTAAACTTTCTTGAAACTACCTTCACATAAAAATGGCTAACTTGAAAATCATAACACAAAAGGCCAAAATTTTTAGAGGATCAAAAGTTTTTTTAGATTTTTTTTCATTTTTGTCAAGTGAGTGTTTTACTAAAAATGGCACCACATGGTTGATCCGATTAACATTTTTGAATTCTACCACTTGGGTTCACTCGATAGCTCGTATGTATATAACTCATCTCTTTCGATTTAATCTTGAAAAAAGTTTTAGATTTCAAATGGTGAAGGTCCAAAATGGACTAAAATTTAGGGGTTTTGATGGTAAAAACTATTTTTGTTTTGGTTCTTCTTCTTTGTTCAAGCTCATCAATCCTAAAATGGAAATATCTCGAGCATAAGACATCATATATCATGTATGTCTACCTCATATGGATTAAGATCATAAGCTCAACACTTGATCTAAAACAACTATAACAAAACACATTAAACTAACTAGGGTTTTGAAGTTTTATACCTTTAGTGTTCTTCCTCTTGATTTCATTTTTTTCTTCTTCTCCTCCTTTCTTCCTCTCCCATGGCATATTTTCTCTCTTTATTCTCTCTAAATGGCGGGTATGGGGTGGAAATGAAGAGAAGTCTCTCCTTTCCTTTTCTTTTCTTTAGCTAAAACCAAATTTAGGAGAGAAAGGGAGTAGTTACGATAAGATGGAAGTAGGTGGGAGTGGTTGGGAGTTGGTGGGGGTAGGTGGTCGCCAATGTGTTGGAATTTCCAGCAGATTTGGCCCTTGAGGGTCCCACTTTTAGTTTCTCATTTTGCATGTATTTAATTTTGTCTTTGACTTTCGGACTTTCAAAAAATCAAATTTTTGAGTTTATAGTCGATTCCTACTAAATTCGACGCCCCAACGTCATGGACACATCCATTTTTTCAAACTAATCTCTAAATTTTAATTTTGACTTTTCACAAAAAGTCAACTATTGACTTTTGACCAAAATGTCAACCGGTTGACTTTGACACAACCTTTTGTGTTTAGAGTTTATTCTTCCTATTTTTGACGTTATGTGCTTAAATATCTCGGTCAAGATCTTCAAATTTCACTCCTAACTCCGATATTGACTTTTCCCCATAAAAAGTCAACTGTTGACTTTGACCAAAAAGATAACCCCGACACATTTTGTGTTTACAGTCTTTTCTGACTAAGCTTGACACTCCAGATTCAACAGAGCAGTCTGTACTTCAAAATTCTATCCCTAACTCAAATTTTGATTTTTAAATTACTTCCCTCTTTATTGATTAATCATATTAACTAATCATTTATTGATTAATATTTATTTCACTTGTCATTCAAGGCCATCATTCAAGCTATGTTAATTTATAACATAGTTTTATCTTATTTCTCACATACTTAACTTAATTAATCATATAGGTTTATCTGCTCATCCTCTAGTTATTACTTTCTTCCTATTTACAAGGATTCCAAACCGGAATCACTATTATCAGAACTTTCTAGTTTAGTTTACTACTAAACCCTTACACAATTTCTTTTAATCAACTCATCTCATGAACTTACCTCATTATAGGTATTATCTCCTCTATTTCCTTTATCCTTGTTATCCCATTTATGGATAGAATTCCATTATTAACCCAAGTCTTATCTCGACTTATTTCAATTCTTGATTACCTACTAATATTAGGTATCAATTCCTTAAATATTTCTATCATCCACCATCAATTCTGTTTACATTCTTTCAGATATTAAACTATATAGGTTTTTCTTAAAAATTTTAATCATTCCTTTACTTTTAATCTAGGTTTTATTCTTTCAACCATTATTTATTAATTCGAGACGAGTTTTATAAATTTTTGGGTTATCACAAGAAGGAACTCCAATGAGTGATCAGACAACAGTAGGGGAAATGTTAGTCACCCAAGGCTCCCTCTCTCCAAAAAACTCCAAACCTGTAATGTATCGCCAATCCATCGGTGTCATAACCACCTCACAATTCAGAAGATGGAGTGACTGACTCTGATGAACCCATCTCTGGATAAAGCTCTCAAGTAAACCCCGTGGGAACGAGGTAATGGAAAAGAAGAAAGTGAGTGTTCTCGTGCTAGTATATTTAGCATGAAGGGTTCTATACAAAGAGTGGATACTAAACCCGGTTTGCTCAATGAGTAAACCTCGGACCCCGTGATTACATCCAAATCAAGGTTCAATCATTGCCAAAAATGGAAAAGAGATAATTCAATATGAAAACCCCCAATACCTCATTCGCACGGAGATAAATTGATGGATAACGGCTCAAATAGCCTAAAAGGTCAATAATGGTCACATGTGTGTCGGGAAGATCCTAAAACGAAGTAGAGGAAGAAAGAGCGGGAGCATCAATAGGAATGTTAGCCTCCTCCTCGTGAAGCCCCATCCTATCAACTGCGATGGGTCGAATCACGGACTCCGTAAGTCGACACACCTGCCAGGTCGAATGAGACATGGGAACATTTGAAGTTGCCCTGTGAACACCCGATGAAGCCCTACGGGAGGTAGAGCTGCTAGGCCTATTTGAATCCATATCTGAAAAGAAACTCCAAATTTCCTGAAAAGGGGTGAGGTATGTCTCTGTATCTAGCCAATTAAATTAACATTTGCATCAACCTAGGAACAACAGACTCCTAAGGATAAATTTAGATCATCACATCATGCATGGTCTGCACTTTCAAACCCACACTAATTCAGCTCACATCCCCAGTAAAGTCCAACATGCATATATATTTAAATGCCTTAACTCACAAATTTTTTTGCCAAAGTCTCCCCTATAAATGGACTATCCACATATGCACATAGGCATGACCAGTGGCCATTCATAAGCGCACCAATAACCTAAGAACATTATTAAATGTTAAAATTAAGTCAAGCCCACAATGGTAGCCAAATTACCTAGGGAAAAAAAATATAATCATGAAAACATCATGTTTATATGTCCTAAAATAGGATAGCTAAAGTAGCAAAATGCGTTTAAAATTATTTCTGAAAAACTAATTTTTTTTCATATCCAGTAATTCATCATGGTAAAATGCAAACATTTATCAAGCCCGTTCATTTTTATCAAGTCATCTATGCATACATATTTGATACATTGCATGAAACTCATTAAACATGAACTCTAACAATCTAATGGCCAAAGTGTAAACTAAAAGGATGTAAACATTACCTAAGATGTGCAAAACGATTGTATAGTGGCGGATTTCATAAAAACTATCCCAAAATGAGTAAATATGAAGAAGAAAATTAGAATTCTCTGAAGTAAAAACGTGAAAATCAACTTGAAAATGAAATAAAAAAGCCTACTAGGAGTTAAACCACACGCAATGCAGTAGGTGTACTTGTGGCTACCGTAAGTTCTACTTATGGGTGGCCTAGGTGGGATCCACCCCTTCGTCTCGATCAAATTCACATCAAGGAAGTTTCTCCCGGGATAGAAAAAGTGTAATCGAAAAGAATGATGCACGATTGATTGAATTCACTTACCAATTTAAACCTTAGAATCCTAAAATATGATATCAAAGTCCTGAAACATGTAAATCCCCAGTTAAGCCGTTGTTGTCAGCCCCAGTGAAGACATCGGGAATGTGCAATGGTGTAAGTCGTTGAAAATTATCTTCAACAAAGACATCGGGAATGTCAAGTGGTGTAAGTCATTGGTGTCGTCTAACGAGGACATCGGGAATGTCCAGTGGTGTAAGCCTTCAGTATCGCCCCCTAGTGAAGGAATTAAGAATGTCCGATGGTGTAAGCCGTTGAAAGCTATCTTCAATGAAAAACATCTAGAATGTCCCTGTGGTGTAAGTCGTAGGTGTCACCCCAACGAAGGCATCGAGATTATCCGATGGTATATGTTGTTAAAAGTTATCTTTAGTGAAGCCATCGAGAATGTCTGGTGGTGTAAGTCGTTGAAAACTATCTCCAATGAAGACATTGGGATTGTTCGGTGGTGTAAGTTGTTGGTGTCAGCCCCAACGAAGGCATCGAGAATATCTCGTGGTGTAACTCGTTGAAAGCTATCTACAATGAAGACATCGAGAATGTTTGATGGTGTAAATCGTTGGTGTCAGCCCCAGTAAAAGAATCGGGAATGTTCGGTAGTGTAAGCCATTGAAAGCTATCTTCAGCAAAGGCATCGGGAATGTCTGGTGGTATAAGTCGTTGGTGTTATTCCAAAGAAAGACTTCGTGGAATGTCCGATGGTATAAGTCTTTGAGTATATTTTCAATGAAAGCATTGGGAATGTCTAGTGGTATAAGCTATTGAGTTAACCCCAAAGAAGGCAAATGAAGTGTCCGATGGTGAAAGCCATTAGAACTAATTCCAATGAAGGTATTTAGCATCCATGATAGCATAAAGTTACATATCATCTCATCATTAGATAAACCATTGTGATATTTCAAATGTCTAGTAAACATGATAAAGAAGAGAATATGTATACACTCAAAATTTTTTTCCTTTTTATCGACCACGCAAGAGGGTAAAACATCTTTTCACACCATAGAGACATCAACGAGAGAAGACAACATCGCAACTTCAACCTCAAGACAACCCGGGAGGGAAAAGATGTAATGTTGATAAAATAACATAAACAACAATTTTTTGGCTAAGGATAGGACATGCTATTGGTCGGGGCCTATAAATCATGCCCCCAACTCATTTGCAAGAGAAATTTTTATTTTCTAGAAATCCCATAGAGAGAAATTTGAAAGCTAAAGAGAGAAAAAGTTTAGATCTTTGGGTGGAGCATCTGGGGCCCACACAATTCAAATTTTAATTTTGTTGATGCTTTCGCAATCTCTTCGGGTCTATTTGGTCTTTGGGCTCATGATTCCCTCTTGGGTAGTTGGGCCTATTGGGTTGTATTATAGTTGTTCACTTTGTCTACCAACGGATTGTAATTTTGGATTATCTTTTTTTTTTATTGGTTAGCAAAAGTTTCCTAGTTAGGATAGGTGTTTATAATCCCTACGGAGATGGGATTATTGTCATGATCTTCGGTGTAATATTTTTATTTTTGCAATTAATATACAAACAAATTTAACCAAAAAAAAAAAACTTAGATCTTGATCCTAAACACTATAAATCTCAGCTTTTAAACACTTTTATACATATATTATTTTTTTCTAAATTTATTTGTATATAAATAATGCAACAAATTAAAAGATATTACAATGAAGATCTAGAGCATAGTCTGCTTCTCCCAAGCGAACTAAATGCACCTAGTTAAGACTAGGAAACCAATTACCTAACCTAATTATATTTTCCTCACAAACCGAGGTTAGGCAAATAACTAATAAAACACTAACTACAATAGATAATGATAAAATTAGTACAACAAAAGGGGGACTTCTATACATATAAATCTTGTTGTATTAACTTTCTATCTGTTGAAATTAGGTTTTGGAAGTGAATTGCCATCTTTTGTGCAAATCTCATATAAATACGTAAGATCTACTTAGATATGTGCTCATTTACTACTTTAATATATATATATATATATATATATATATAAGTTCTATATATATATTGTTTGGTTGTGCATAGATTTAGCCTTTTACCGATTATTTTGAATATATAGTTGGTATTTGTAGTGTTTTAACTAGATCTAACATGATCTAGCATTTAACCGGTTCAAAAAGCTCCATGGCTTGAATTATTGAGCTATATAGGCTTAGATCTAGGTAGATCTAGTTTATATTCAAGTTTTTTAAATGTTTGGCTACCCCGTGCTACCTAGATCTGTAGCGCCCCAAATCCTGGTACTAATCACCATTTAACCCCGTGTACATCATTTCTATAACTATCATGAAGATATAAACATAAATTGTTTATACAATAACCTTTATAAAGAACTCCCAAGGTCGATAACCGTAACTTAATTAAACACATATTCATATACTACATGACTTACAATGTTATTTGCCTTCAATACTATTACAATTTTAATCGCACAATAATCCATTCCTCGAACTTATATTTGCCTTTGCATGTGTCCAAAATTTCGGTCTTAATATGAAATGTTTATCATGATATAGCAAGGGTGAGCAACAAGTTTGCCCAATAAGTTTAAGTTCAAAGAAAGATATACCATGATTGAAAGAATGAATAATAAGTCGATGGACTTTTAACAATATAATTATTGTGAAAGAATATGAATCAATTTCCATAATCGAATGATCGAGACAATAATAATGAATGGCCAATAATAAACATGAAAAAATTTAATCGAAGCCAAATGGTAATGAAGGTGATCAACCTTTCATACCGATGTACATATACAACATGCACAACGTGCGAATCAAAAATTATAGATGTGGTATAATCAACAATGATTATCCACGAGTATGCATTGAAATAACAACTCAAGTTTTGAGTTAGAGAGAACTACTATCGACATCATTGACAATATAATTTATTGTCTTATGAAAGATCTAATTTAACCTCTTTCAATTAGCTTCATAATATTATTACTATTACTTTATCCATAAATTATCTAACACTTAATTATATAAATCAAATATTAGATAACATCCTAACACATCAAGTATTATTATCGTCTTTTGATAATTCTTTAATCACTATATCATATACATTATGATTTAACACTTTAATCTTACATATTATAAGTTCTTCTTTAAAATCTAATAAGTCAAATATTAATCCAGAAACCTGGATTATCTAAACATACCAATCCAAAGAACCCAATTGGAATCCAAAGAAATCAATTTGCTAATCCAAAGAAACCAAATTGTAATCTGGATTCCAATTTAGCAAATGATTGCAATCTAGTAAACTGGATTCCAATTCCAGCAACCAGATGGCCAATCTAGCAAACCAAATTGCAATCCAACAATTTGGATTCAAATTGAGTTTTAATTCAATAAACTGATTTCTAATCCAGCAAACTGGATTCAACAGATTTTCAATCCAAAGACCTTGGATTCATCTAATTCTCAATCCAAAGAAGTTGGGTTCATTAATTTTTTTCACAAAATACCAAATAAACTTATTATTTTTCTATCCTTTAGCAAAACATATATACATATATTTCATACACAAAAAAATCTGAAAATTTTCAACTCCCTTTAATAATTTTTAAAAATAATTTTTAGTTCGTAGCTTAAGAAATCATGCTCAACTCCAGAAATTCCCATCTCTTGGAATAATCTTACAAGTGTTAACTTGAACCTCCAATTTGAATTTTGTGGTCATCTGAGTTATAGAACTCCTCGGTTATATCGATTTTTGTTTAAAAAATCCCAAAAACAAAAATGACCATAAATTAGTTAATTTAAGTCGTAATGAGCTTATTTTTGGACAACAATTACTTTATATCATATGTTTTCAATTCCCAAAAGGCCCAAATTTATTTCAAAATTAAATGGCCAAAACAAATTTTGCCAAATCTTGGCGCTTTATTTTTTGAAAAACCAACTTTTGCCTACTTTACAAAAAAAATAGATCCTATTTAAAAATCACAACTCCTTTTTCAAAGTGATTCCACTTGGAAATGTTAGAAAAATCATCATATTATCATCCCAAATTTTTCTAGAATTTTGAATGTCATAAAAATGATGAAACCGCCTCGAGTGATGGCTATCCAAAACAGTTTATTTTTCTTTAAAAAAAACAAAACTGTTTTTGCTAAAACAACCACTACGGACTAAGAACTCAAAATTTTTGAGTGCTACCACTTGGGATTAGTATTTAACTTATATATCTAGTACCCCCCCTTTGATGGATCGCAAAACAAAGTTATAGATCTCAAGTTATAACCCCTCAAAGTAGAAAAAAATTAGGGTGTTCTAATTTTCAAAACATAGCTTTCATTTCCTTAATTTAGATCTAACTTTTGATACACAAAAGGGTTAGATCTAAACATAAAAAACTTATTAACATGTAAATCTAGAGTTTTAAAGTTGTGAACCATAGATCCAAGTTTTAATTGAGAAAAATCAAAATAAAATTAAATAATCTAGTTAGAGTTTATACCTTGATTTTTGGGCTACTCTTCTTTCTCTTCCCAAGTATTAGATGAACTTAGGGTGTATCAATGGTGAAAATCATCTCCTTCTCCTTCCTCTTTCTGCCAGATTTTATCTCTCTCTCTCTCTCACACACACTTTGTGTTAGTTAAAAGAAGAAAATGAAATGAAAGAAAAGATGAAAGAGAATTAAATTAGATGAGATATATTTCTCCCACCTTCTTTTCATTTCTCTCTCTTTAATTATTATAATATTTCATACTAATCTAGCTAAATGGTGTGGCTTTATTAACAAATTAACATGTATTCAAGTGGGTAAATATCTTTTGCAACATGTGGAGCTTAAAATGATGATATGCCCCCTTTTCCTCCTCCTCATATTGTTGGCCAAGTGGCCTTATATCCTCCAAGTTTTTGTTTTCTTTTAATGCTTATTTAGTATAATTAATGTCCAATGCCCCCTTCAATTGGGCTAAGCTTGGGCCATTTTATTTGATAAATTTACTTAGTCAAATGACTATAAAATCCCTCCTAGGTTGGGCTAAAGATTTGGGCTCCCAATTAATTCTTTGGGCCATGGAAAATTAAAATATTTCAATACTTTTCATTTTACCCTACACTAATTATTTCATTAGTGTTTCCATTTCTTCAATTATAATTTAAATCTTTATTCATGTACACTTAATTTCTTAACCCAATTAGACTTGCTATAATTAGGTTATAAAACTAATTAATTGAGATATATAAAATAAATCCCTTAGAATTAGTATATATTTTAAATACCATTTATTCTCCCAAATCATAACCCTTAAGTTATTCAATTTTTATTCCTAATATATAATTAGATTACCTTAGTTTCTTTTATTTGTTTATATAATAAAAAATAAAAACAAATACATAATATTCATATTCATTTACTCGCACATTCACACAAATTAATTTCAGTAGGTAGAGACATGATCCACAAATCTCTTAAGTTAGGTCACTAGTATATAATTAAATACTAAGACCACTAAATAAAGATAATCATTTAAGTTATTTAATTCAAATACCTAATTTATAATTAGGTTATGTAACTTTTAAATTTTATTTTTAATAAATATATATATATATATATATATATATACTTAATATATTTATTTATTTAATCACATACATACTTTACATAAGTCAAAAAGTATTTATCATTATCATTCCTCTTGCTAAAATATATAGCACATCACTAAATATATATGTTCTTCTATTTAAATAGTAAACCATATAGGTTCTTCTTTTAAAAATATTAAATCATTCCTCTATTTCCAATCTAGGTTTAATTTTTTAACCTTTAATTTAATCATTCAAGATGTTATGAATTTTTGGGATTTCACAAGATCAGTATCTAGTGGGAGCAGGAGGCCTAGCTACTTGCGTGCAAGGATTTAATCGATAAATTACTTGTTTAGCGGAGTTAGGAGATATATGTATATATTATGTTAAAATATACATCATGCAAGCTTTTAAATGATGTCATGTGAGCCTACGAACCATATGGTTGAAGATTCAATAAATGGATCTAAACTCGGTTCCCATGATGAAGTTTGGTAGAAACTCCACAGGATCCTCTTCCTCATCTTCTACCTCTATCTCCTCAGAGTCCTCCTCCTCTAGATCGACATGTGCTCATTTCCCGTCCTTCATCAATGACCAACAGAGAAGGCTCCTTCGGATCAACCTGCTCCCGAACAACATGGAAATCTTGGGGCTCCTCATTTCTAGGCACCTGAGGTATCTCTTCCCTAGCTGATTTGGATCCTTCAAAGATTAGACATCTTGACAACAAAATACCTTAAGTTTTATTTACTATGTGACACTATTCGATAATCGCGAGCACATAAGTTATCAAATACATAGGCACATAAAGTCTTTTATTATTTATCTTTAATGAATTAAGGAATTCACTCCTTAGAACTCGATACGATTTTATCACCACTATGTTTTATGTTTCCTTAAAGGTTACTTCCTAAGGTTTCCCCACCTAAGGTTTATAACCTAAAGATTTGATACCAACTTATGACACCCCCAAACCGTACTACATTCTCACAGGATTTGGTGCTCACTATCCAAAACAATTAAATTAACTATCCATAATCAAGGATAAAGACATAACTTAAATAATTTAAACCATAATCCTCCCCATTAAAGGGTTACATCAACTTAAAACAAATCCCAGGTAATCTAACCTTAAATTATTAAATAAGTTTACGGAAAACATCACATAAATAAATAAGTCTCATAACATAGATTCTATTAAATAAAATCAAACAAGTCTTCATCATTTGGATATCTTGCCTTGCCTTGCTAAAAGACGTATGGCTCATCAACTTTCTCAATCAGTGAATGCAGTGTTAAATGCAAGAGTGAGAAAACAATTGCTATCAGATATAATGATTGCAATAGCAATAACATAAGAGTAAGGAATGAATATCTAATAATAAACTCGTAGTTCGAATCAAGATTTGATAACAAGTTCAATAATAATATCTCGAGGGTCTTAAGACCACTTAACTATGTCCCAAAGTTACTAAGTATTTCTAACTTAACCTTTAACAATCGTTAAACTATCTGAGACCTTTCTTTTCATACTTAGGGGATCACCCTTCATACCATATATTGTGCACAAACATCTAAATGCTAACGCGTACTTAATCCACTATATTAGGGTTGTTCATCTCAGTTTGACTTAGGATTTCCGCACTAAAGAAGGTTTAGTTTGGATTAGCTTAACAATGGTTCTAGAATTTTAGAACGCTTATCAATTATGGACTAGTCATTTCAATAAAGGTTCACTAGTCATTCGAAGTTCAATACAATAACTAGGTATTGAGTGACAATATTTAAGACAAGAATGGAATCAGAACAATATATAGTTGAATAAAACATTGTATATTCAATGGACTATCTTCAAAGGAATTAGGAAATCTCATTCGAAACAATGGATATCTTTAAGCTTTGAATTTATAAGAAATAATGATTAGAAACTTGCTCAATATGAATAAATAACTTAAGCCATCTTAGTCAAACAATATCAAGTTTAAGATTAAGAAATTTGCTTAGTGAAAAATAAGATTTAGATACTTTCATAACAATAATAAACAAGATAGAATAAAGATCTTGCTCTACATAAAGAAATAAGGTTTAGGAACTTGCCTTATGCGTAAGCTATACAACTATAACACACATTTGTCAAAACCCTACATATATCATTAGAATCGCAATATCGATTAGTTACACTAACACTAACCATATATGTTTAGTTCTCATTAAAATCCAACTTGTTAACATACTTCAAGTTCTGATTTTTAAATTAGTATCACATCACTAATCTGAAATCATAAGGCTATCATAGTAACGTAACCTTTAAACAAATAGCAAGTTAAAGTTTTTCACAATTTATTAACTTTACAATTTGAAATCATTAACTACATGTTTACAATATATTATAAAACATCATTACATGTTTAACACATTATCATGCACCTTAGACTAGGTTAGTGTAAGGATTTCGGCACATAAAAGCAGCAGAATATAAAAAATTTCAAAGCAATTTCGAAACCTTAAAACAGGATCCATGGGAAAACATATTAATTCAGTGGTTTAGATATTATACCGATTATATAAAATTTTGAAAAGACTTCGAATCTCCAATGCAATCAAGCGGGAATCGCCTCTATGGTATCCACACGAACGCCTCTGCGAATCATTACGATCTCGTAGTAAAAGAGAGTCGGCAGACTAGCCACCAAGGATATGTATTTTATGTTTTCTCTCTAGTCTCTCTCTAAGAGCGGCTAGGGTTTTGGTTAGTGATGTGTTTCACAAAATGGCTGATATATCATATATATATAGTAGTCAAAAAGGAATTAATCAAAAACCTAATCTAATTAAAAAATAAAATCCGAATATATATATATATAACCCATTTTGAATCTTTTATTTGACAAAGCACAAGGACGGTTCAGATTCATTCTAACTTAATTCTTCCAACTTAATCTAAAGGCTCTTATTTCTTCCCGCCCAAATCAAATTCATTCCTACACCATACTCTCTCTCATGTTCACACACAAAATCTTTCTCCTCCTCTCGCCTTCATATACAAACAAACAAATAATAATAATAATAATAATAATTATTATTATTATTATTATTATTATTATTATTATTATTATTACTATTATAATAGTACTAATAATAATAATAGTAATAATAATTATAATGATTATTATTATTATTATTATTATTAGAGTACTAATAATAATAAATATTATTATAATACTATAATAATAATAATAATAATAATAATAATAATAATAATTATTATTATTATAAAAATAATTATAATATCTATATAATAAAATAGAACCCATTTTGAATCTTTCATTTGACAAAGCACAAGAACGGTTCAGATTCATTCTAACTTAATTCTTCCAACTTAATCTAAAGGCTCATATTTCTTCCTGCCTAAATCAAATTCACACATACACCATACTCTCTCCCATGTTCATACACAAAATCTTTCTCTCTCCTCTCTTCTTCACACACACAAACAAAAATAATAATAATAATAATTATTATTATTATTATTATTATTATTATTATAATAATTATAACAATAATATTAATATTAATATTAATTATAATAGTAATAATAATAATAATAATAATAATAATAATAATAATAATAATAACAATAATAATAATTATTATAATAATAGTAATAGTAATAGTAGTAGTAGTAGTAGTAGTAGTAGTAGTAATAATAATAATAATAATAATAATAATAATAATAATAATAAAGATTCAGACTCATTCTAATTGATTTGGGCGAGAAAGCCCAAGTACGGTTCAGATTCATTCTAATTTTAATTTAAAATAATAATAATTATAATATAATAATTATTATTATAATTATAATACTACTACTAATAATAATAATAAAAATTATAATAATAGTAATAATAATAAAATATATAACAATAATAATAATAATAATAATAATAATAATAATAATAATTATAATTATAATAATATTATTATAATTATAATAATAATATTAATAAATTAATAATAATAATAATAACAATTATAATAATTATAATACTAATAAAATAATAATAATAATAATAATAATAATAATAATAATAATAATAATAATAATAATAATAATAATAATAATAATAATAATAATAATAATAATAATAATAATAATAACAATAATAATAATAATAATAATAATAATAATAATAATAATAATAATAGTAATAATAATAATAATATTAATAATAATAATAAAAATAATAATAATAATAACAATAATAATAATTATGTGGTGGTGTGGTGAATTATGATAATTTTTATTGATGATTGTAAGTTTTTGTAGACAAATTTAGATTTTTCCTAATATCTATTTTTAAAGAAAATTAATTATTGTAGTAGTGTGGTAAATTATGATAATTGTTATGTCTCGATTGTAAGTTACTTTAAGTTGAAAATAGTCTTTAGGTAATATATATTTTTTTAATTTTAATCTAATTTTTTTACTTCGTGCCTTTAGCACTGTAATTACTAGTGTATATATATATATATATATATATATATATATATATATATATATATATTATATCTTAATTAAGTCTTAATTAATATACATATATACAAATTATCCTGTTAGTTCTCAATAGGCACACAATAGATCTAAAAGGGGGGTTGAATAGATCCTATTTCGTTTCAAATACTTTTCTCATTTATTTTGTATTGCTAATGACTTAGCATATGACAAATATAAGAATCTTTTCAAGCACAGCGGAATAAGTAAAAGATCCCCTTCATTGATATAATCATGAACATACATACATTGTTCGTAGAGTTAGTTCAGTTGTAAGCAGTTAATACATACATAGCAATTATAGCAGTTAGGTACATAATGTAAATGACATAAAGTAAATGAAATAAGGGATTTTATGTGGTTCAGAGACTCAATCTCCTAATCCATTGTTCTGCTTTCAACTAGCAGGATTTCCACTAAGGAAGGGTAGCACCCTGAATCACTAAGATTCCTTCAAGTCCGTGACCTTGGAACTTGGGTTCGCTTAAGAACTCTTCAAGCCCAAGAGTTTGGAACTCCTCTAGTTCCTCAGGAACTCTTCAAGCCCAAAGAGCTTGGAACTTCATTTAGTCCCTCCCACAAGACCCCTCAGCCCTCGCTACTTGTTGTCAGTAGTTGTTATTGTTGTTGGTGGTGCTAAGCTACTAAGATGTCTTTAAGCTTGAACATCTTTTATACTTAGCAGCTTGGCGTGGTCCTCTTTGCATTCTGCTTCGAGTCTAGACCACATCTTCTCTGGTGCAGCTAATCTTCATTCTTTTATGCTCATCTTCATCTGATGTCAGTTGTGCACCATCACCATTTAGATTTGCTAAGTCTCTAAGCTTTTGGTAGACTTCGTCTGGCACTTAGCAATCCCTGAACCATTCTTGAATGTTTTATAGACATGATTCTACATCTGTTCTTTTTTAGCTTTTGGTTCATGGTGATTTGTAGAGTGGCTCTCTTGATCTTCTTTGTACTCTGCCACTTTTCTGAATGTTATCTTCTTGTCCTTCTCGGCTCTCAACTTAGCTGCCATCTTCAGTGGCATTCTCATCATTGTTGAGTGAAGCTTTAGTCTGTTCTATTCCTTTTTCAAAGCATCTTCAGTTCCACCTTTGTAGTCTCACTGTCATTAAGACTTGTTCTGTTTAGCTCTGGTGGAACTCGTAGAGTCAACAATATAGCATTCTAACAACTCAACGATTCTGCAACTTCTACAACTTTGGATCTTTGAAGCTCTGGCTTATTTATACTACTTTCCAATCTTCACGTTGGGATAGAGCCATTGAAAGTTATTTGAATTGCTTCGCAGATCTCGAGTTATTTGAGGTAGATTGCAGATGTGACATGACATCCCCTTTATGACTTTTCTCGACATCGCGATCTCATTGTTTCACCTACCCCGTTAAAGATGTCACTTTGATGTCTTGGGAAGGTAATCAACTTTATTGCTTCCTTCTGATTTCTCGATTAGAACATCAAAGATTGTCCTTTTGCATCGATGCTCTCAATAAGCTATATTCAAATATCACTCTTCGGATTGAACCGTTGCCAATGCTATAATCTTTAGATGACCAAACTCTACGATTCTGATGCATATGTTTTTGGACCTGATCGTAGTTTCATGTTGAATGATGCTCATCGCCCAATTGAGACAACACTACGATCCTGACGAGTGTTTATTGGATCCTCAATGTAGAACACCTCTTCCTTCTCTTATGCAGTGTTTCAACACTTCTGTTTGCCTCGAATGATCTCAGGAACTAATAGCTTAACTTCTTGTTCAGGCCTCTTTCGAATAGGAAGTTATTTTAGATTTGTGGCATGTCCAGCTCGCTTTCTCCTTGTGATCTCCCGTTCACTTATCATCAATGGACTGATACGATGCTTAATCACTTTAACCTTGTTCTTTATAAGTTGACCAGTATCTCTCGTGTTCACTTCATCGCCTCGCTTTGTTTGGTAAACACTACGATCCCGGTTGACCCCAAGATCGTTGTCTTTCTCGCTTACTTGATACCATCGCACTTGCGACTTTCCTTAGTCGATTCATCGAAGTCTTCTTTTGATCAACTTGTGGAAGACTTCATCTTGAATGGCTTCACAACTCAATCTGGATGTTGATTGGGTTGGTGCTTAGATCTTCTATTAGCTTTTACGACCATTCGTTGAGTGCTCTCTGGTTTCCTTCAGGTGGGATGTATCTTTGCAACTCAGACTAGAGGCTTCATACTTTGGATATTCTGGGAGTGCTCATTTGTTGAGAATCGTGTTTACTCTATGATTCTGCCTTGGCGTTGTGAGCACTTTTGTTGAAGCATTAGTTCTACACTCTACGATTTGCTTGGATTCACGTTGGGATATAGCCATAGAAAGTTATTTGAATTGCTTCGCAGATCTCGAGTTATTTGAGGTAGATTGCAGATGTGACATGACATCCCCTTTATGACTTTCCGACACTGCAGATCTCTTTGTTTCACCTACCCGCTAAAGAAGTCACTTTGATGTCTTGGGCGGTAATCAACTTTTTTGCTTCCTTCCCGATTTCTCGATTAGAACATCAAAGATTGTCCTTTTGCATCGATGCTCTCAATAAGCTATATTCAAATATCACTCTTCGGATTGAACCGTTGCCAATGCTTTAATCTTTAGATGACCGAACTCTACGATTCTGATGCATATGTTTTTGGACCTGATCGTAGTTTCATGTTGAATGATGCTCATCGCCCAATTGAGACAACACTACGATCCTGACGAGTGTTTATTGGATCCTCAATAGAACACCTCTTTCTTCTCTTGTGCAAAGTGTTTCAACACTTACCGTTTTGCCTCGAATGATCTCGGGAACTAATAGCTTAACTTCTTGTTCAGCCTCTTTTCGAATAGGAAGTTATTTTAGATTTGTGGCATGTCCATTTCGCTTTCTCCTTGTGATCTCCGCTCACTTATCATCAATGGACCGATACGATGCTTAATCACTTTAACCTTGTTCTTTATAAGTTGACCAAGATCTCGTGTTCACTTCATCGGTTCTCGCTTTGTTTGGCAAACACTACGATCCCGGTTGACCCCAAGATCGTTGTCTTCGCTTACTTTACTTACACCATCGCACTTGTCGACTTTCCTTAGCCGCCATCAAGTCTTCTTTTGATCAACTTGTGGAAGACTTCATCTTGAATGGCTTCACAACTCAATCTGGATGTTGATTGGGTTGGTGCTTAGATCTTCTATTAGCTTTTACGCCCATTCGCTGAGTGCTCTCTGGTTTCCTTCGTGGGATGTATCTTTCGCAACTCTCGCATTAGAGGCTTCATACTTTGGATATTCTAGAGTGCTCATTTGTTGAGAATCGTGTTTACTCTATGATTCTGCCTTGGCGTTGTGAGCACTTTTGTTGAAGCCTTAGTTCTACACTCTACGATTTGCTTGGATTCTGCAGACACTATAACTCTGAGATTAGATCTTGACACTCTATGATTTTTGTCTTTATGCTTGTTGTCTTCATCTGATCTTGCTCGACTACGATCTCTTCTTCGGATGTGATCAGTAGACTCTATGACTCCGAGTGTGGTCTACGATTCTTGACTTGGCTTCGGCAGATGCTCGGTCGGCTCGTAGACAGGTTGTCTCTACGATTCTGAACATGACATCCTCAGTAGACTATGGCTCCGAGGATGTTCTTCTCGGCACACTACGATCCTTCCTCGTCTCTCCTGGCAGTCTACGAACTCTGAGATCTACTATCTTGCAGACTTCGATTCTGTCTTGATAGCTCTCGAGTTTTCCTAGACTCTCCTAGCAGACTACGATTTCTGGTGCAGTGCTCGACGATCAGACAACACTACAAAAAAATGGGCCTTTAGCAATGATTTTTCGGGCAACGACTTTATAAGTCGTTGCTAAAAGTATATGTTTAGCAACGAAATTTGTCATTCGTTGCAAATTGTGTCAGGCTTTCACTTTTTGTAATGAAATTCATAAGTCGTTGCAAAATTTCGTTGCTAATTTATCAAGGAAAAAAATTTCGTTAGAAATTGTTGCAAAATTTTCTACCACTTGATTTCCGTCATCGTGGGCAACGAAAGTTTTTTGTTGCTAAATATGGGGCTTTAGCAACGATTTTCGTGCAACGACTTTATAAGTCATTGCTAAAAGTGTATGTTTAGCAAAGAAACTTGTTCTTCGTTGCAGATTGTGTCAAGCTTTCACTTTTTTGCAACAAAATATATAAATCGTTGCAAAAATTGGAAACAAAATTCGTTAGAAATTCTTTTTTATAAAATTTATAACCACTTGATTTCTCCTCATCGCAAGGCAACGAAAGTTTTTTGTTGCTATATTTCGATTGCCTAATATGGACCACATTCATCAAGCAATAATTTTTATTTTGTAATAAAATAATAATAATAAATAAAATAATAATTATAATAAAATAAATTTTAAATAATTAAAATAATAATTAAATAATAATTAAAATTTTAAATAATAATAAAATTATTATTATTATTATTATTATTATTATTATTATTATTATTATTATTATTATGGTACTAATCCCGCAAAATCCACAAGATAAGACTAGAACAAAATATAAAAGATGATATATTCGAGATATAAATTTTAACATAGATTTGTCACCATGAAATTGAAAGTATTATGCATACAAGCCAATCATGTATGATGATAAAGCATATACTGTGTAATCAATCTTATTTATTTATTAATAAAAGAATTATTTATTAAAGGCATTTATTATCTACATGGTGTTTGTTTTAATAATATGTGATAAACCCATAGTTTTAAGCAACGCTTTTAGAATAATGATGATGATCATTCTAATGAGATCTAAATTCTTAGAAAGCTTAAAACTAGAATAGTTCCCAATCATTGGATTACTAAATTGGGGATTAGTGAATCCAGGATAGATTGGGTACATACGTTCTTTGCTCATTGGATGAGGATGATTGATCTCATGATCATTTGTGTGGAGACACTAAAGCAAGTATGTAGGTGCTTATTAGAGAATCGATTCATCGAACGTGACTCGCTAAGGAATACCTAATGGAGTTTTACTTACCGTCAATAGGAATTCTCCGTAGTGATAGTAAGTACAAATGATCTCAGACTTGAGATCATCATAGTATCTTATATATAATGAATTACACTTTGACTTATTCCTTAAGACTCTTAGAGTATATCAAAGGGTATGCTTGGGTGTAATAAGTTATATATGAAGATAATGAATGATCAATAAATAATCTACCACTTCTAGTAAAAGGAGAATGTCCTATGTGATTCGATAAATGACAACCTGTGAATCCTTGGCGAGGTGGAATGAAATTAGAAAGTAGTTTCTAATTTGAATTCATTAGAGTTGTTCATTTAGGAATCAAAATACATATAATTAAATAAAATAAGACTTGACGGTAATTTCACGTCTTATATTTAATTGGGACATCAGATGGTGGAAGGATTGAATTGCACGGTAACTATTTACTCAAAGGTTCTTTTATGATTAATGTTGAAATCTATATTATCTCGGAAAGTCGTTGATCGCTAGGAGGCTTATCCCTATTGTAGAATAAATATTATTTATTTAAATAAATTATTTGTTTAATTTATTTATTTAAATGAGATTAGAATTGTTCTAATTGATTTATTCACAACCTAGGCTTAATATGGAGAACCTAAAGGGTCGCACTATAAAAGGAAGAATAATTATTTAAGAAGTTAATGACATAATTGTAATAATATGTTAAGTATATTTAATTTAATCTATGGTGATAGAATAAATTAAATAGCTTAATATTTAATATTTTAGAAATATTAAATATAAATTAATAAGAAGAGTCTTATTAATATTATTACAATTATTATTATTTTAATTTCTAAAAGGTTTAGGAATTAATTTAATGTAAGTATTTCTCATTTATTCCTAATTGGATTAGGAAAGAAAATTAGTTAAAGGAGTTTAATTAATTACCCCTAATAGGATTAGGGAGCCCATTTAATTAAAAGAGTTTAATTAAATAAATAATACCTTATTTTAATTAAAATAGGGTTACATGATATCTTTATAAGAGGAGTCTTATATTAGATATCTTATATACGTAATTCTAGAGTCGGAGAGTACGCCTTTTCTTATATGTATAGGAAAACTAGGGTTTGAGCCAACATCCCTTCTTCTTGATAATTATTCTTCTTTGGTGGATCACCTATAGAGGCCATACATTTGGGTGGCTTACATTGATCAAAGGAAGGAATTTACCCGGAGATTCAAGGAGATCGCGGAGAAGTAGGAGGTGAACTCGTACCTGAGGAAGCTCGTTTCTACTAGGGTATGATTTCATAATTTCTTATTCTTCGTTTAATTAATAATATGCATAAAGGATGATCCGGGTAATTGGTTTGTGAAAAAATTTTAAAATCTGATTTTATTTCGCTTCCGCTATATTTTTGCAATTTGATTGTTACTTTGATTTTCACAAACCTAACAAAGGGTATCATGAGCCAAACTTTATGCGAATTATTAATTTTTTGATTCCATGTATGTATGGGTATGAATTTAGAATTATTTATTAGGCATATTTTGTTGTATAAAATTATTATTTTATGAAAAAAAATAATAATAATTTTGCCGAAAACATTTTTTTTTTCGAATCCGGCGTGATTGTTTTTTTTTTTTTGGTCAAGTGGTTGATTTCTACAAGGGCGGTTTATCATTCTGTCCTTCACACATGATAGCAGCAGGTTATCAAATCAAAAAAAAAAAACGAGACGGACCAAAGTTACTGTGTGGTCATTGTTATATCATATAAATATGGTAATCATTTTTTTGAATGGCATGATCACCGTGACGTTTTATATAAATAAAATATATATAATATATATATATAACATCTTTGGTCCACGTGTTTTTTTTTTGTCCAGATATTAAAGCAAATTCTACCATTTTGTAAGAGTAGACTTTATATATATATATATAATTGTTATATATATATATATTAATTTTAATAATTTTATAATTAAAATAAAAGAGTTTATTTTATCTTGAAATCGATTTCATGCAACATAAAATTGCCCATTAAATGATACTCATATATATATGGAATGATTTAATTTATTGATACATACGATGATACGTATGATAATAAATGGGATTGATTATGGACAATCGACCAATATGATTGGATTTATTTTAGTTGAATGTTTGAATGAATGGGTTTTATTAAATGGGGGTCTGCGCACTGCCTCGCCTTTTCTAGTTTTCTTCTTGATGTAAATTCTATCTCTCTCCTATATGTACTTCCCTCGATCACGATCAAGGTTTCTATTTAAATTAAATAGTTTAATGTAATAGGATTAGTTAGAATTTTTGAAGAACAGGAGATCAATGAGCGCTTGAAGACCCGTTTGTAATGGAGCCCGGGTTTAAATGTAATAGTTATATTTAAATGTTTATTCTTTGCACCCAGAGTTTGACCTTTTGGTTCACTTGGTGGCTCTAGTGAACCAAACTAGAATAAAAGTCCATAATCAATCCTGTAGAATATAGTATTCTATATGTGCATGCTAGTATTATATATATTATATATTATAAACATGCTTCGTATGTTTAATAATATGACGCGTATTTTATATATATATTTGCATGCGCGCTTAAACAAGATGAGACAAATAATAACAAATCCTCAAAGTTTTTATATATTAAGTCTTAAGCGCTCAAAGATATTTAGAATATCGAACGTCAGCTTTCTAGCATGATAAAATTAATAGAGTATTAAATATTTAATATGAGTTTGTTGTGTCACCACAAGGCAAGTATTAAGTATTTAAGATGTTAATTTATCACATTTGATGCTTATAAAGAAAATTGAACAATATTGTTTTGTTGTGTCACCACAAGTGTGATATTTTTCTTTTTTGAATATATGGAAGTGCTAGGTGGGACTTAACTTAGATAATTTTGATTCGGATGTGCCACCACTTGATCAAAATAATCCAAGAGGCAAAACATAAGGAGTTACATGTTGATGTAATTGACAAGGAGTTGTCTACCTATTTATTTATATATAGTTTGTTGTGTCACCACAAGGCTATATATAATTGAAATGGGATCCTTATTCTCACTAGCAAAAACTTTAATTAGATTTTGCTT
Source organism: Panax quinquefolius (assembly GCA_020205615.1). Lineage (NCBI taxonomy): Eukaryota > Viridiplantae > Streptophyta > Magnoliopsida > Apiales > Araliaceae > Panax > Panax quinquefolius. Next base: position 32,960,853 of record CM035159.1, on the reverse strand, counting down.
AGAACTATATAAATGAGGGTAATATAGTTTGAAGAAAATAGTGAGAGATACCAATATAAAATAAGACCTAATTTATTTTGGTAATTAATTAAATGAATGTTTGCTAAAATATTGTCTTTTTACATGCAGTAATTTTGAAAATGTCACATTCACTAATTTCATCACAGTAGCATACTTGATGCTAACAAACCTAATTTAGGACCGAACTACACTGGATGGTTAAGGAATCTGAGAATTGTTCTCACTTCTTTGAAAAGATTTCTTATGTCCTAAATTCGCCTGCAGACCGCAAAAAGTTGCGAGACAACCTCCCGAGGAAGAGATTGCTACTTTTAACAAAGTGGCAAGATGATGCATCTATGGCTCAATGCATCATGCTCAGATCCATGAGTAACGAAGCTTCGGCCACAAGATGAAAACATGGATGCTCCTACTATGCCATCGCACCTTCGAGATTTGTATGGTGAGCAAAGTAGACCTGCTAGATATGAAATATCTAAGGAGCTCTTCCGATCTCGGATGACCGAGGGCACTACCGTTGAGACTCATGTCCTAAAGATGATCAACTGATTAAACGCCTTCGACAAATTGGGTTTGTCATGGATGGGGAGTTGAGTCAAGATTTAGTCTTGCGCAACTACCCTTACACCTTCTCACAATTTGTTGTGAATTTTCACATGAATAAGTTGGATGTCACTTGCCCTAATTACTTAACATGTTGAAAATCGCAAGGTCACTTCCCATCCAAGAAGAACCATGTCTTATTGGTGGATGATTCTTCCAAGAAAAGGAAGAGGCCCAAGGTATCTTCCAAAGGAAGAAATCCAAAAAGGCTAAAGGAAAGGCGAAAGTGAAGGATCAAAGAAACTGATCCAAATTAGCAAAGGAATTTGCTTCCATTGCAATAAGCGGGTCAATCGAAGAGGAACTACAAGGATTATCTCAGTATCAAAAAGAAGAAGCTTGAGAAGCTTCAATCCTAATCAAGGTTTGTTTATGATTGAAATTAATTTTTCCGAAAGTCAATCTTCTACTTGGGTATTGGATCTGGGATGTGGTTCTCACATATGTAATAATATGCGTGGACCGGTCGTAAGTAGAAAGTCGAAAGGATGATGAGGTCGCCCCACGAGTGGGAAATGGAGCAAAGGGTTGCGACATTTGAGGGACTTATTGTTTAGCACCGCCACTGGGCAAGTTCATTAATTTAAATAATTGTTATTTTGTTCCAAATATCATTAGAAACATTATTTCTATCTCTCGTATTGGATATAGATGGTTTTAATATTATGATAAAGAACAACAGTTGTTCCATTTATAATGATAATGTTTTATATGGTGTTGGTAATTTGCGTAAATGGACTTTATATACTTGACTTGCATGAAAATATATTTCAAATTGAACAAACTAAGAAAAGGAAAAGAGATGATGTTAATTATACCTTCATGTGGCAATCGTAGACTCTGGCCATATTAATGAAACAAGATTATCCAAGTCAGATAAAGATGGGCTCCTAGAGCTATCTCGATTATGAATCATATCCAACCTGTGAATCTTGTCTCATGGGTAATGACTAAATCTCCTTTTTAGTGGAAAAGGAGAAAGAGTTACAGAGTTGTTAGCGTTGGTACACACAGATGTATGTGGACCTATGACAACTAATCGCATCGAGGAGGGTATTCTTATTTTATTACATTCACCGCGACCACTCAAGATTTGGATATGTGTATTTAATGAAATACAAATCAATCATTTGAAAAGTTCAAAGAGTTCGAAGTGAAGTTGAGAAGGAAACCGTAAGAGTATTAAGATTCTTCGATCCGATCGAGGAGGAGAATACTTAAGTGGTGAGTTTCTCAATTGTCTCAAAGAAAATGGTATAATCTCACAATGGACTCCACCAGGACGCCATACAGATGAATGGTGTATCTGAAAGGAGAAATCGAACATTGTTGGACATGGTTCGATCTATGATGAGCTTTTTACCGACCTTCCAGTTTCCTTCCGGGATATGCCCTAGAATCTACCGTGATACCTACTTAACAAGGTACCTACAAAATCCGTCCCCAAGACCCCATATATGAGTTATGGATAGGAGGAAACCAAATCTTAAGCATGTTAAGACTTGGGGTTGTCCAATTTTATGTCAAAAGTTTGAAAACGATAAGAATTTCCTTTATTTATTATCTTGAAATAGTAATGGTTGATTTGATTAATGTGGATAGTTAAGGGTTAAATCATAAATATTTCAAAATAATGAGTGGTTATAAAATATTCATTTTTATTAGGGAATATTCGTTTGGTCGTGGAATATTAAATGCTTTGTCGAGGGAATATTAAATGCTGACGGTAGCTGACCATGTGTAGGCCCCATAGAGGAAGCGATTGGATGAGGAAAAGCGACAAAGTTTGGGTGGTTATAAATAGCAGCGTGTAGTTGTTCACAGATTATATTGTTGGAATACTAGGAGGTGGTTAAAATCTGATGTCTGGCGTGGTTAGCGATAGCATTACGTGTATTACCTGATTATTGAATTATTGATCCTTACGTAAGAAGGCACTACTCGATAATTTTTCACGATAATTCTTGTTGATATTTTATTTTATTGATTCAATAATTCTTTGCGTTGATATTTTATATTATTGTTGTTCGATAATTGTCACTTTGCCGCATTATCTCCATTATCGGATCGATAATTCATATTATTTGAATAATATTATTAGATAACATTATTGGCAATGTCTAGAAAGTTACATCAAGGAGAGGTTTGGTCACCTAATTGCGGCCTTGATGAGAGAAATCCTTATTGGAAAGCCCCTCTTTCTGAGGAGCGCACGGTTGTCATAATTGTGATTACGTAATATTATTTGTGAATAATTAATTATTGATTCATATGATAAGAAATATTTATTTTATATGAATATAAATGATGGATTTATTTATGTGGTTATTAATGAAGGAATTAATGTTGAGGTGTTTTATCGATTATTTTTGTGGCCGAATGGAGGTATTAAAAATCAAATCGGGGTTTTTTGAGATATATTGCGTGAGTTATAATTTTTAATCAATGAAGTTGGATCGTTGTAATTTTGGATATGTTATACATACATAAGTTGAGTATATGTCCACAAATTTTTGAGCAGTTAAAATTGAGCGAATGATTTGTTATGAATTTTAAGAGGTGTTTGATTAGGAAAGTAGGGTTATAATTGATTTTGGTGGAAAATTCTAGAATTGAGTGGGCCCCACTTGTGGTTGGTGAAAAAAATGTGCTGAATTTTATTTCAAATGTGGTGGGTGGCAATAGTAGCGGTAAAGCCATCGAGGTTGCGGGTTAAATGCCTTGCTTGGGCTAACATCTTTCTATAAATAGAGGGCTAAGTTAGAATTGAAAATCACACGAAACAAAGTTTTCTCTCTTCTCTCTCTATATTATTGAGGCGTATTTTGTGAGTATTTAGATACTTTGAGAGTTCTTTATTCGGTCTGCAAGTTTCATTGACATCACTTGAGCCTTTCCTTAGAAATCTTGATTCTTTGAGGTAAGGGATGTTATTTTCTTCTCAAATGATATTAATTCTTGATATCATTATCTTTGAAATATTAGTTGGAACTTTATATCAAATTTGGAACTTTTCATGTGGGGTTACTATTCATGAGTTACTATTCACGAGTTACTATTCATGAGTTACTATTCACGAGTTACTATTCATAAAGTACTATTCATGAAAGCGTGAAGATGTTTTTTGTGGAATTTCTATCTTTTGGTGTAAGATTCTTATTCCGTATACGGCTTTATTCACGTATCTGACACTATTCACAATATCTGACACTATTCATAGAAAAATAAAATTTCTTCTTTTAGTCCAAAATATCTATTACGGATACTAGCTTTGATTGTATCCGTGTTTTGATCATTCTTGAATTTTACACCACTATGATTATTTTTGAGGTATTTTTGAACATGGATAAAACAAAGTATGAATCCTTAATCCTTAATCCTTGTCATTTTTGTTTCCTTTGGATTCGTTTCTTTAAAAATATTTTCATCATCCTCGGTCTTAAATGATGATATTATTGAATATCTTTGGCACGTAGTGCAAAGATGAATGATTTCTGAAGAATATCTTTTGGCTGAAGATGAGCAGTGTTTAAATGAACATGATTTTTGATGAATATCTTTGGCACATAGTCAAAAGATGAGCAGTGTTTAAATGAACATGGCCGTGATGAATATCTTTGGCCTTTAGTGCAAAGATGAGCAAGTGATGAGATGAACATGATTTGAATATCTTTGGATGTTATGCAAAGATGAATATTTGATTTGAGATGAATATTGATTGATGTTCTGAGGATAAAATATTGATGATGAAAATTAAATTCATAGATTATAGTAGATTTCATTCTCTACGTAACTCTTACTAATGAATTATTATTTCCATTTGCGAATATTGATTTAAAACTTGTTGTCTATTGTATTCTATTAGATTTTTCCTGTTGGAGACTAACGATAATTTGTTGTATATTATCTTAGTCATAATATTCTTCTTGGGCTAGTTGAGCTCACCTTTTCCTTGTTGTTCCATTTTTCTTCTCGGGGGCGAGAATGTAGCGAAGTACTAGTCGAGGTATGGAATGAAGGTTTTAGAGAGTTGTTTAGTAGTCCTCACCATTTTTGTAAAATAATGTATCAATAAATGTGATGAGGATTTATTTGAGTATAAATATTATGCAGAAGATAATATTTGTATTTAAACTCACACATTTATTGTTGTGATAAGTTGCTTTTAAAGTTGTAGTTGTTTACGTATATATGTATTTGGCAACTCAGAATTCTTTGGATGGAATGGACCTATTTTAAATTGAGTAGGACTTTTATTATATATATATATATATATATAATTGCGTTTTTTTTTATATATAGGATATTGGTGATCTTTGAAGCCAATTTTGTAAAAGTAGTCCTGCTGGTTTTTTTATATATATATATATATATATTGTTATATATATATATTAATTTTAATAATTTTATAATTAAAATAAAGAGTTTATTTTAATCTTGAAATTGGATTTCATGCTGACATAAAATTGCCCATTAAATGATACTTTCATATATATATGGAATGATTTAATTTATTGATCATATGATGATATGTATGATAATAAATGGGATTGATTATGGACAATTGACCGATATGATTGGATTTATTTTAGTTGGATGTTTGAATGAATGGGTTTTATTAAATGGGAATTCTGCGTGCCTCGTCTTTTACAGTTTTCTTCTTGATGTAAATTCTATCTCTCTCTATGTACTTCCCACTTGGCTGTTGATCGAGGTTTCTATTTAAATTAAATAGTTTAATGTAATAGGATTAGTTAGAATTTTTTGAAGAACAGGAGATCGAGGAAACGAGGAAGGCTAAAGAAGACCGTTTGTAATGGAGCCAGGGTTTAAATGTAATAGTTATATTTAAATGTTTATTCTTTGCACCACAGGTTTGACCTTTTGGTTCACTTGGTGGCTCTAGTGAGACAAACTAGAATAAAGTCCATAATCAATCGGGTAGAATATAGTATTCTATATGTGCATGCTAGTATTATATATATTATATATTATGCAAACATGCTTAGCATGTTTAATAATATGATAGCGTATTTTTATATATATATATTTGCATGCGCTAAACAGATGAGACAAATAATAACAAATCCCTCAAAGTTTTTATATATTAAGTCTTAAGCGTTCAAAGATATTTAGAATATCGAGCGTAAGCCTTTTAGCATGATAAAATTAATAGAGTATTAAATATTTAATATGAGTTTGTTGTGTCACCACAAGGCAAGTATTAAGTATTTAAGATGTTAATTATCACATTTGATGCTTATAAAGAAAATTGAACAATATTGTTTTGTTGTGTCACCACAAAGGCGATATTTTTCTTTTTGAATATATGGAAGTGCTAGGTTGGACTTAACTTAGATAATTTTGATTCGGATGTGCCACCACTTGATCAAAATAATCTAAGAGGTAAAACATAAGGAGTTACGTGTTGATGTAATTGTGAGGAGTTGTCTACCTATTTATTTATATATAGTTTGTTGTGTCACCACAAGGCTATATATATTTGAAATGGGATCCTTATTCTCACTAGCAAAAACTTTAATTAGATTTCTTAGAACTATATAAATGAGGTAATATAGTTTGAAGAAAATAGTGGGAGATACCGATATAAAATAAGACCTAATTTATTTTGGTAATTAATTAAATGAATGTTTGCTAAAATATTGTCTTTTACATGCGAATTTTGAAAATGTCACATTCACTAATTTCCTTTGCGTAGCATACTTGATCTTAACAAAAGTGTGGATAGAACTACTGAATTTGGTTAAGGAATCGAGAATTGTTCTCCTTCTTGAAAAGATTTCTTATGTCTAAATTAGCGTACTGCAAAAGTTGCGAGAGCGACCTCTGAGGAAGAGATTGCTACTTTTAAGCGGTGGCGAGATGATGCATCGTGGCTCGATGCATCATGCTTCGCATCCATGAGTATGAGCTTGACGTCGACATGAAAACATGGATGCTCTCTTATCTCTTGCACCTTCGAGAGTTGTATGGTGAGCAAAGTGGGAATTTGCTAGATATGAAATATCTAAGGAGCTCTTAGATCTCGGATGATGAAGGGCACTTCTGGTTGAGACTCATGTCCTAAGATGATCAATCGATTGAGCGTCTTGGAATGACTTGGGTTTAATCGTGGATGGGGAGTTGAGTCGAGATTTAGTCTTGCGATCACTCCAGACACCTTCTCACAATTTGTTGTGAATTTTCACATGAATAAGTTGGATGTCGACTTGCTTGAATTACTTAACATGTTGAAAGCTAGCTGAAGGTCACTTCCATCGAGAAGAACCATGTCTTCTTGGTGGATGATTCTTCGAAAGGAAGAGGCCCAAGGTATCTTACGAAAAGAAGAAATCCAAGAAGGCTAAAGGAAAAGCGAAAGTGAAGGATCAAAAGAAACTGATCCGATTAGCAAAGGAATTTGCTTCCATTACGATAAAATAAGGTCCTTTGGAAGAGGCTGCAAGGATTATCTCATGAGAACAAAAGAAGAAGCTTGGAAGCTTGAATCCTAATCGAGGTTTGTTTATGATTGAAATTAATTTTACGAAAGTCGATCTTCTACTTGGGTATTGGATCTGGGATGTGGTTCTCACATATGTAATAATATCACGGGGTAGTCGAGAAGTAGAAAGTGAGCGAGGATGAGGTCGATCTGAGTGGGAAATGGAGCAAAGGTTCTTTGCATTAAATTTGTCAAGGACTTATTGTTTATGCTTGCCTACGAGGCAAGTTCATTAATTTAAATAATTGTTATTTTGTTCCAAATATCATTAGAAACATTATTTCTATCTACTGTATTGGATATGGATGGTTTTAATATTATAATAAAGAACAACAGTTGTTCCATTTATAATGATAATGTTTTATATGGTGTTGGTAATTTCTTGAAATGGACTTTATATACTTGACTTGCATGAAAATATATTTCAAATTGAACAAACTAAGAAAAGGAAAAGAGATGATGTTAATTATACCTTCATGTGGCTTTGTAGACTTCGGTCGTATTAATGAAACAAGATTATCAAGTTGCATAAAGATGGGCTCCTAGAGCTATCGATTATGAATTATATCGACTTTGTGAATCTTGTCTCATGGGTAAAATGACTAAATCTCCTTTTAGTGGAAAAGGAGAAAGAGATTCTGAGTTGTTAGCGTTGGTACACACGGATGTATGTGGACTATGATATGACAACTTACGAGGAGGTATTCTTATTTTATTACATTCAATTTTGCGACCACTCGAAGATTTGGATATGTGTATTTAATGAAATACAAATCTGAATCATTTGAAAAGTTCAAAGAGTTGAAGTGAAGTTGAGAAGCAAAGCTGGTAAGAGTATTAAGATTCTTGATCGATCGAGGAGGAGAATACTTAAGTGGTGAGTTTCTCAATTGTCTCAAAGAAAATGGTATAATCTCTGATGGACTCCACCGGGGCGCCATGAGATGAATGGTGTGTCTCGAAAGGAGAAATCGAACATTGTTGGACATGGTTCGATCTATGATGAGCTTTCTGAGCCTTCGGTTTCCTTACGGGGATATGCCTAGAATCATTTGCATACCTACTTAACAAGGTACCTACAAAATCCGTCCCCAAGACCCCGTATGAGTTATGAATGGGGAGAAACCAAATCTTAAGCATGTTAAGACTTGGGGTTGTCGACTTATGTCGAAAAAAGTTTGAAAGCGATAAGGCTGCAGACTAGATCGACAAATGTAGATTTGTGGGATATCCTAAAGAAACATCGGGATATTATTTCTATCATCAGTGATCAAAAGGTGTTTGTTGCGAAACATCTTGCGCCTTCTTGGAAAGGAGTTTATCCTTGAAGGGTCGATTGGGAGTAAGATATATCTTGAAGAGGTTAAAGAACCACAAAATACTCTGAGATCAAAGTGAGGTACCTAACAAGTAGAGATTCATACATGCCACACCTATTCGTAAATCTGGAAGAGTACCAAAGATACACGGGCGGTATGGACTTGTCGTAGAAGATGATAATGAGTGCGCATCATAGATGATGATGATCCATTGAATTCTGAGCAGGTATGAGTAGTAAAGACTTCGGGAGAAGTGGCAAGAAGCCATGAAATCGAGATGGACTCCATGTATGAGAACCAGTATGGACTTTGGTCTCACCACACGAAGGCATTAAGCTTTATTGGGTGTAAATGGGTCTTTAAAAAAGAAAATGGAAGCGGGGCGGCAAGGTAGAGACCTATAAGGCCCATTTGGTTGCAAAAGGTTTCAAACAAAGACGAGGAGTTGACTATAATGAAACCTTCTCACATTATGTGATATGCAGAAGTCCATTCGGATTTTGCTTGCGATTGCGACTTACCGTGACTCTGAAATCTGGCGGATGGGCGTGAAAGCGGCCTTCCTCGATGGGAAACTTGAGGAGGATGTGTATATGACACAAACCGGAGGATTTGTTTCAAAGGTTGGAACAAATCAAGTCATAAGCTCTGACGATCCATTTATGGATTAAAAGCGAAGCTTCTCGTGGGTGGAACATCCGTTTTGATGAGACAATCAAAAGGTTTGATTTTATCAAAAATGAGGATGAACCATGTGTGTACAAGAAGGTTAGTGGGGAAATTTGTTTCATTCCTTGTATTATATGTTGATGATATATTGCGATGGGAATGATATTCTATCTTTTGCAAACAATTAAAATACGGTTATCTAAACACTTCTCCATGAAGGACTTGGGAGAAGCATCCTATATTTTGGGGATAAAGATCTATAGAGATAGATCTAATAGGATGCTTGGCTTATCCCAAGAGGCATACATTGACATGATGCTAAAAAGGTTTAGCATGGAAGATTCAAAAGAGGTCTCATCTTGGATGAGCCGTGGAATACATCTCTCTCGAAAGCAAGCCCAAAGACACACGAGGAGAGAAAGCAGGTATGAGTAAGATTCCTTATGCTTGACAATAATAGGATCTATCGTATACAGTATGATATATACTAGACAGGATGTCGCTCATGCACTTAGTGTAACAAGCGAGATGTCGAGTCGAATCGAGGAGAAAAGAACCTTTGGAAGGCGGTGAAAAATATCTAAAGTACTTAAGAAGAACTAAGGATGTATTTCTTGTCTACGGTGGAGTGCGAATTAAAACTAGAGGCTTCACGGACTCAAGTTTTCAAGCAGACCAAGATGATGATAAATCCGTTTTGGGGTATGTGTTTACCTTAAGCGGTGGCGCGATGAGTTGGAAAAGTTCAAGCAATGAAACGATTCTTGATTCGATGTGAGCCGATACATAGCTTGCAAGTGAAGGCTGCAAAAGGAAGGCTATTTGGATGAAGAAGTTCATTCTCGAACTTGGTGTGGTTTCTAGCATTAAAGGACCGGTGCCTTTATTACGTGACAACCTTTGGAGTACATTGCATTGCAAGCTAAGGAACCGGTCTCATCGAGAAATCGAAACACGTGTTGCGGCGATTTCATTTGATCGAGAGATCATTGAAAGAGGAGGCGTCACCTGGGCGTGTGGACTCTCAAGACAATATTGCGAGATCCATTTACTAAAGCGTTAACCAATGGCGGTTTGATCGTCACTTAGAGAAGATGGGTATGAGATACCACGGCGATTGGCTTTAGTGCGAGTGGGAGATTGAAAGTATTATGCATCTGAAGCCCGATCATGTATGATGATAAAGCATATCTTGTGTAATCAATCTTATTTATTTATTAATAAAAGAATTATTTATTAAAGGCATTTATTATCTACATGGTCTTTGTTTTAATAATATGTGATAAACCCGTAGTTTTAAGCAGCGCTTTTAGAATAATGATGATGATCATTCTAATGAGATCTAAATTCTTAGAAAGCTTAAAACTAAAATAGTTCCCAATCATTGGATTACTAAATTGGGGATTAGTGAATGGGATAGATTGGTACATCGTTTAACTTGCTCATTGGATGAGGATGATTGATCTCATGATCATTTGTGTGGAACACTAAAAGTAGTATGTAGGTGCTTATTAGAGAATAAGTTCTTTGAGCGTGACTCATTAAGGAATACCTAATGGAGTTTTACTTACTGTCGATAGGAATTCTTGTAGTGATAGTAGTACAAATGATCCTTAGACTTGAGATCATCATAGTATCTTATATATAATGAATTACACTTTGACTTATTCCTTAAGACTCTTAGAGTATATCAAAGGGTATGCTTGGGTGTAATAAGTTATATATGAAGATAATGAATGATCGATAAAGAATCTACCACTTCTAGTAAAAAAGGAGAAATGTCTATGTGATTCGATAAATGATGACCCGGGAATCCTTGGCGAGGTGGAATGAAATTAGAAAGTAGTTTCTAATTTGCATTCATTAGGAGTTATTCATTTAGGAATGAAATACATATAATTAAATAAAATAAGACTTAGCGGTAATTCCATGTCTTATATTTAATTGGGACATTGTATGGTGGAAGGATTGAATTATGCGGTAACTATTTACTCAAAAAGGTTCTTTTATGATTAATGTTGAAATCTATATTATCGGAAAGTCGTTGATCATTGGGAGGCTTATCCTATTGTAGAATAAATATTATTTATTTAAATAAATTATTTGTTTAATTTATTTATTTAAATGAGATTTAAATTATTACAATTGATTTATTCACAATAGGTTTAATATGGAGAACCTAAAGGGTCACACCATAAAAGGAAGAATAATTATTTAAGAAGTTAATGGCATAATTGTAATAATATGTTAAGTATATTTAATTTAATCTATGGTGATAGAATAAATTAAATAGCTTAATATTATTATTTAATATTTTAGAAATATTAAATATAAATTAATAAGAGAGTCTTATTAATATTATTACAATTATTATTATTTTAATTTCTAAAAGGTTTAGGAATTAATTTAATATAAGTACTCTCATTTATTCCTAATTGGATTAGGAAAGAAAATTAGTTAAAGGAGTTTAATTAATTACCTAATAGGATTAAGGGCCCATTTAATTAAAGAGTTTAATTAAATAAATAATACCTTATTTTAATTAAAATAGGGTTACATGATATCTTTATAAGAGAGTCTTATATTAGATATCTAATATCGTAATTCTAGAGTTGGAAATCGCCTCCTTTTTTCTTATCTGAGATAGGAAAAACTAGGGTTTGAGCCGATACTCCTTCTTCTTGAAAATTATTCTTCTTTGGTGGATCACCTATAGAGGCCGTACACTTGGGTGGCTTACATTGATCGAAGGAAGGAATCTACAGGAGATTAAATAGGAGGAGATGCGGAGAAGTAGGAGGTGAACTTCGTGCACGAGGAAGCTCGTTTCTATAAAGGTATGATTTCATAATTTCTTATTCTTCGTTTAATTAATAATATGCATAAAGGATGATCAAGGGTAATTGGTTTGTGAAAAATTTTAAAATCGATTTTATTTAAACTTAGCTAATTTTGCAATTTGATTGCTACTTTGATTTTCACACCTATAATAATAAAAAGAAAAATCATTCGAAATATTAAATTTTATTAAAAAAACGATGATACTCCACGTGATTAAGTACAAAAAATATAAAATAAATTTTGATTCGATAGGTTAAAAAAAAAGCTTTGAATGTAATTTGATTATATTTAGAATATATTTAATTTGTAACTCGCTTTATATTATTTTAGGTATTTTAATTATTATTATTATTATTTTAATTATTATTATTATTATTTTAAGTATTTAAAATTTATTATTATACATGCATAATAATTATTACAATTATTATTATTATTATTATAATTATTACAATTATTATTATTATTATTACAATTCCTAGCATTCTGAAAGATTATAAAAGTGTATTATCTCATCTTTACATGCATAAAAAGCGATGCTAAGTGATTTAAATATTAGTGTTACATAAATTCTAGCGTGATGTAGTGGTTAGTCAAGTGGCTTTTGTTTGGAATATAAGGTTTACAGTTTGGAGAGGTTTGGTGTTACGATACTATTGGTAGCAACATTTTTTTAAGGAAATTTTCTTTAAGTTCTTAAATTTAATAGTTTACATTGAATATGTGATTATTTTATTTTTAAAAAAATATTTGATTAAAACATTAATAATATGCTTATATTTAGTTTCATTTATTATTTAACCTCAACATATATTATTTTATTATATTTTTGTTATCGTAACATTTATAGAGAGTTTAGGATTATAATATATTGTGTAACTCTTCAAAAAGTCTACTGGAATGAAAATTCTAATTAATTTACTTACGGATATTTTAAACATGAACAAATGAAATATTACATAAGATTAAAACTAATTTGTATATAGTTAATAAGGTTATATATATATATATATATATATATATATATATATATATATATATATATAATATATATCTTCAAATCTTTATGGCGAATTTTTGCCACGCATAAAATTTTATCACAATTTGTTAATTAATAATTATAATTTTATAATCAAATCACTAAAACTTTTGCTTTTGTGGCGACCTTTAACTATTGTTACTATTAATCATTTATATACGTCACTAATTTACACATTTGATGACGATTAACAAATTTATCCTCACAAGTTATTTTGGAGGTAAAATTTCGTGCCAAAATTTTGGAGAGAAAAACCTTTTAGTGACATTTTTGTAATAATTGATGACAATATTTATTGTCACAATATTTCTTCGATGACAACATAATAGTTTGTCATTAATTATTTGTAAAATTTAGTGACAATGTGATTTAGTCACTAATGTTCACATTTAGTGAGATGGTAAATACAAATTCATCACAATTTTGATCACGAAGGCAAAAAATTTTGAAAAATTTTGGAGGAAATTTTTAAAGAGCGGAAAAATAATAATTTAAGACAATTTGCATTATCATAAATACCAATTTTATATGAGATAATAGTTAAATCACTAATTAGATGAGTGGATAAGTGACAAAAATGGTTTGTCATAAATTCTTATATTTAGTGACAAAATGAAACGTAATATAAGCTTTAGCGATTTTATTTTGAGGCAAAATTTTTGCGAAAAATTTTAAAGGAAAATTTTAAAAAAAAAAAAGAGCGAGGGAAAATAATAATTTATGATAATTTGTATTGTCATAAATACAAATTTT
>CM035159.1:32887327-32947003 GCA_020205615.1 Panax quinquefolius | reverse complement strand
TTTTTGAGAATGAAGAAAGTCTTCTTCATACAGAATATCCTCGAGGAGTAGGTTCAGGATAATAGTATTCTCTTTGGGTCGAGATAAAGCCATACGATTTATGGGTTTTTTATCGTAGTAGTTTTATTAATATTTTGAATTTCCGAAAATTATTTTGGATTTCTAAAATATTAATGGGAGAAAAGAATCGTAATCTTCTTCATTATCGATTATTAGTATTCTTCGGTTTTGTGAAGAGGGTCATCCGCACATCATATTGATTTGGGATGTGGAAGCATGAGTAAGATTTAAATCTTTCATTTTATTTAAAAGATTTTCAATGAACTCATTTTTTCGCTTTTAGAAGATTTCATTTTAAAATTACTAACTTCTAAGGGTGGTTTACTTGATTACATGGTTGAAGATCAAGTTTCGAGGAGTAACTCGACAATTATCATTGATATGATGAATTTGTTCTTCTATCACAGTTAATCTGCTTTTCCACACGGTTGAAGAAATAAATTTGTATAATTATTCATTTAGACAAGGGTAAAATGTCTTTTATTTTAACATCATCATGTTGACGAGGTAATTCAAGAATATCAACATAAGGATTAATAACCAAAGGTTTGAGTTTTCATTTCTGGGCTAAGTTCGAGGACTTAGGAGGTGGATGAATAGATTGGATAACATTACCATTAGTGGTAATCCAATCCTTTTGAATTCCTGTTAATACATTTAATTGACTTTTATCATAAAGGTCTGATTTAGAAGCAAAATCATAATACCATTTAACAAATGATAAAATACATCGATTCTTGTCGAGATAAGTATAAAAATCGATTTTATTTACGTTAATCTATCATTTGTTATGATTCTTGAAATACCAATTTCTAAAATTCTGGTATTTATCCTGCATGAATTCCTGGTTTAAATATTGACGAATTTTACTTTTTGGGGAAAAATCCATTAACATTCAAAATTCATATCACTAGCGGTTGGACTGTAAGGTCTTACATTTGGAGTATTTGTTTCATATATACCATGAGGTATTTGATTTTCGTAAATATGAATTCCTCGGATTAAGTCTTCATTTTGATGACACTCATTCTTTGAGGTTCTTAGATTCTTGAAAAATAGATTCTAAGGGTCGCATACGAATCGGTATAGAAGATTCAGGAGATCAATATTGTAAGGAATACCGTTATTAATGTGAATCCTTTCGTGTAAAAGGTCTTTGAAATTTTAAGTAAACATTTCCGTTACTGGTTTGGACAACATCTTCAATAGATTGTCTAATTATAGGTCTGGTTGGAACGACATTATTAATTTGCCATTGCTTTGGGAAAGTTATTTCTTCCCAAGGGATCATTCTGGGAATAGCCACTTGACTACTAAAAAGATTAGTGTCGATTAGGACAGTATGTCCTTGTTGACTTTGTTTCCTGATATAGGGATTTAAAGTAGTTAATACTTTAAGATGAATACGGAATAATATGGCAAAAGGAGGAGATCCTGGTAGATACTCATAGCCATGAGATATAATTCTCATTTCTAAAACTTTTGACAAATTATTATCAGTTAAAGCAACGCTTAAGTTCGGATAAATATTAAAATAAACTGGTCCATGAGCAAGACTAGTTTCAATAGCACCCATTAAGGAGGCTTTCCAGTTCAGACACCTACCATCTCTAAGTGTACATTGAATACTGGTATTTTGGCCAAGTAAAGTTAAAGGTTTAAAAGCTACTTGGACAAGTCCTATATGAACATATTTATATTTTTGCAAAAAGGGATATAAATCTTCAATATGCAATAAATATAATATTTCATCATTATTCTGTAAAGGAACAGCATGTTCAAAGGTTTTAATAATCCTTCTGCTGAGAAAATCAAAGGTTCCAATTTTATAAATAGTTTCTGGTTTGATTTTAGGAAGAGTCCATTTATCAAGAGCTTCCTTTACATCCTGATAGGCAATAAGTTCAGTTGATTCTAAAGTAGAAGCTGAAGTATTGGCTACTGTTGTTACAGATGAGGTGGAAAAATCAGTCATTTTTCAAAGTGATCATATATGCATAATTTATGAGTAACATATTGATTAATATGACAATAAACTCATCATGGCTCTGATACCACAAAGGGGAAGGATCATATTAAGTTCAAATTAAGCACGTCTGTCAATGATTTACAAAGGATAAAAGCCCACAACGCCATAACACAACGCTTAAAGCAAGGTCCTAAACACGACTTGGGTGACGTTCCACTTAATCGTAAATTAATCATAATCATCTCATCTAGTAAGATGGCATGAATGTTTAAAGGCATATTAACTATATCTTTACGATAAATTACTACATATATGATCTCATGGATGAAGTTATCAGATTAGGGGGGGGTTCTACCCAAAATTATGAAGTAAACGTGTTTCTTCCTCGTATGGCGCTTTTGTTAGGACAATATAATGTTCAGATTTATAAAATTGTTCTAATACAAATACTGGAAGAAACAAAGATTGATCATTCGAGCGTAATGATGAGAAATGGATGAAAGATCCATGGGAAATAAAGAGACGTTATTTAACGACTCAACAGCCTCCTCCCCGCTTTTAACCAAGATCGCTATGTTTACGAACAAATCATTCTTGAAACAAAGATCCATGGATATTAAGCATACGCTTCACGATCCATCAAAATCAATTGATCCAATACAATACAAGAAAGCGACCATCAAGAGCATCACGCCTCTTGCTAATCGGGGTATTAATCCCCATACTACCGTAAGCATTGAATCCAAATACAGTCGCAGAAACCGAGATATACTATCGGGATTATATTGATTCCTTTACACAAGTATTTTATTACCGTAATCCAATCCATAATCATAGTTGGTTTATCCAGTATTCCGTCTCCGATGTTATGAAAACGAAATTCTAACCCGGTTTTTCGTTTGGTGGGATAAATTTGGTATTACTCTTGAAACCTTACCGAATTCCGCTCAAACAAAGATTCAAAGAATGGCAAGTTGTTTATGCCCATATACCATAAACAAAGAATTGTCAATGCTTAAATTATCGCTCATTTCATAATTCGTTTCAAGATTCTCGGATATGGAAATGGGATTTCCAATGTGATTATCGTAATAAAATTCCCGCCTTAAAAGGGTATTTTTACCAAATGGTGGGATAAAGGACTTAATCCCACTTTACCGTAACTTCTTAAATCCATTAAAGATCATACTCAAAGCTTGTTTAGATGTTATACCTAAAAGCCTACCAAAGATCAACACCCAA
This sequence comes from Panax quinquefolius, assembly GCA_020205615.1. Lineage (NCBI taxonomy): Eukaryota > Viridiplantae > Streptophyta > Magnoliopsida > Apiales > Araliaceae > Panax > Panax quinquefolius. The sequence goes on along the minus strand of CM035159.1, from coordinate 32,943,732 downwards.
AGAATCCTTTTGTCAAAATCCAAGCAGACTTAAAATGTAAATTTCCAAACCTAATCGAAATCGAACTCATAGTCAAGACTATGGATTATATGAAGACACAATTCCTACAGTCCCTAGTTCAAAATGATGTTTCTATGAAAAAAGTTAGCGATGATGAATCAACAAGATGACAATCAATTCAACGCCCCAGCCGGAGAAAGTCAAGAACCGTAACCAACCATGGAGACTTTTGGGATTCTCTCACTTCCATGATTTCGGAGAAAATGGCACAGGATAAAAAGGGAAAAGGAAAGTCATAAAGTTATTCCACTACAAAGATCAATAATCGTAAGAAAACAAACACAAGACCTCCACTAGCAAAGTAAAAAGGGATATGGCCATTTGCACCTCAATTATCGAGAAAACGACTACAAATTGCCAACAATAATACTCGCACTAAGCCATAACCCGTCTCACGCCTTCCACTTTCTACTACCGAGATTTAAAGAAGAAAAGATAAGGATTATGATCGACTCCACTACCCAAGGACACGCCAGATTCTTTCTTATCTTCTTTTTTGTATAAATAAGGGAGTCCTCACCCTTGTTGAGGCAGAACTCTTTTTACAATTCTCTCTCTGTATTCTCTTCACCTCTTTCTGTAAAATATTTGATATATATAAGTTTGAAGCTTGAAGATATCCAAGGCTCCCTTGTAAGTTTTAATTATTGCCTCCGTTAATTATTATGTTTCTTTACTTGAACTATTAGAATATCATACTGAAAACAGTAATCGTTTTAAAACAGCATATCAATCTGCTACAGATAATTATAATCGTTCTTACTTCTTAGAACAATTTTATAAATCAACATTATATTGTCTCTAACAAAAAGCGCCATACGTGAAGAAACCTCGGTTTCGGCTCATAATTTTGGGTAGAACCCCACCCCTAATACAAGATATTTCACGAGATCATATATGTAGTAATTTATCCAGTAAAGATATAGTTAATATGCCTTTAAACATTCATGCCATCTTACTAGATGAGATGATTATGATTAATTTCGATTAAGTGGAACGTCACCCAAGTCGTGTTTTAGGACCTCGCGCTTTAGCCGCAGTGTTATGGCGTTGTGGCTTTTATCCTTTGTAAATCATCGATGATCGCGTGCTTAATTTGAACTTAATATGATCCTTCCCCTTTGTGGTATCAGAGCCATGATGAGTTTATTGTCATATTAATCAATATGTTACTCATAAATTATGCATATATGATCACTTTGAAAAATGACTGATTTTTCCACCTCATCTCATAATAACAAGAGCCAATACTTCAAATTTCTACTTTAGAATCAACTGAACTTATTGCCTATCGGGATGTAAAGGAAGCTCTCGATAAATGGACTCTTCCTAAAATCAAACCGTAAACTATTTATAAAATTCGAACCTTTGATTTTCTCAAAGCGGAAGGATTATTAAAACCTTTGAACATGCCGTTCCTTTACGTAATAATGATGAAATATTATATTTATTGCATATCAAGATTTATATCCTTTTTGCAAAAATATAAATATGTTCATATAGGACTTGTCCAAGTAGCTTTTAAACCTTTAACTTTACTTGGCCAAAATACCAAAGATTCAATGTACACTTAGAGATGGTAGGTGTCCGAATCGGAAAGCCTCCTTAATGGGTGCTATTGAAACTAGTCTTGCTCATGGACCCGCTTTATTTTAATATTTATCCGAACTTAAGCGTTGCTTTAACCGATAATAATTTGTCAAAAGTTTTAGAAATGAGAATTATATCTCATGGCTATGAAAGTATCTACCAGATCTCCTCCTTTGCCATATTATTCAGTATTCATCTTAAAGTATTAACTACTTTAAATCCCTATATCAGAAACAAAGTCAACAAGGACATATCGTCCTAATCGACACTAATCTTTTAGTAGTCAAGTGGCTATTCCTGTAATGATCCTCGGGAAGAAATAACTTTCCCAAAGCAATGGCAAATTAATAATGTCGCTCCAACTGGATCTATAATTAGACAATCTATCAAGATGTTGTCCAAACCAAGAATGGAAATGTTTACTTAAAATTTCAAAGACCTTTTACCCGGTTTGGCCTCGTTATAACAAAGATTCCTTATAATATCGATCTCCCGAATCTTCTACATACCGATGCGTTCCGACCCCTTAGAATCTATTTTTCAAGAATCTAAGAACCTCAAAGAATGAAGTCCGTCAAAAAATGAAGACTTAATCCGAGGAATTCATATTTCGAAAATCAAATACCTCATGGTATATATGAAACAAATACTCCAAATGTAAGACCTTACAATTCAACCGCTAGTGATATGAATTTTGAATGTTAATGGATTTTTCCCCAAAAAGTAAAATTGGCCAATATTTAAACCAGAATTCACGCAGATAAATACCGTAATTTTAGAAATTGGTATTTCAAGAATCATAATAAATGATAGATTAACGTAAATAAAATCGATTTTTATACTTATCTCGACAAGAATCAATGTATTTTATCATTTGTTAAATGGTATTATGATTTTGCTTCTAAATCAGACCTTTATGATAAAAGTCAATTAAATGTATTAACAGGAATTCAAAAGGATTGGATTACCACTAATGGTAATGTTATCCAATCTATTCATCCACCTCCTAAGTCCCTTGAACTTAGCCCAGGAAATGAAAACCTCAAACCTTTGGTTATTAATCCTTATGTTGATATTATCAATTACCTCACAACATGATGATGTTAAAATAAAAGACATTTTACCCTGTTTCAAATGTAATAATTATACAAATTTATTTCTTCAAATCAGAGGAAAGCAAGTTAACTGTGATAAGAACAAATTCATCATATCAATGATAATTGTCAAGTTACTCCTCGTAAACTTGATCTTCAACTCAGAACTGCTAAACCACCCTTAGAAGTTAGTAATTTTAAATGAAATCTTCTAAAACCGAAAATGAGTTCATTGAAAATCTTTTAAATAAAATGAAAGATTTAAATCTTACTCATGCTTCCACATCCCAAATCAATATGATGTCTGGACTGCCCTCTTCACAAACCAGTAATACTAATACTGATAATGAAGAAGATTCTGATTCTTTTTCTCCCATTAATATTTTAGAAATCCAAAATAATTTTCAGGAAATTCAAAATATTAATAAAACTACTTACAGTAAAAAACCCATAAATCGTATGGCTTTTATCTCGACCCCAGAGAGTACTATTATCCTAGACCTACTACCTCAGATATTCTCAGATGAAGAAGACTTTCTTCATTCTCAAAAATCCTATCATGGAAAAACCATCTATGAATGGAATATCGATGGGAAAAACTAATATCAAATATTCGAAACCATCCATCATATCATGATGTATGCAATCGTCTGCAAATGTAATGATAATACCGATCATCGATCTGCCGGTTTTTAGTTAATGGCTTCACCGGCATTCTTAAAGGATGGTGGGATAATATGTTAAATGATAAAACAGAGAATGTAAGTTCTTCAAGCTTCTACAAAGAAGAAATTGATCCTATTATTAGGCTTCTAACCGTAAAGGAAGACGCTTGTTATACTTTAGTTCAAGCAAGACTCCACCATTTTGTTGGACCAGACTCATGAATACCTTGTAAGTAGAGAACTTTTACGTAACCTTCGTTGCCCTCCTTAACCCATTTTAGGTGGTATAAGGATGTCTTTCTCATGAAAGTCATGCAAAGGTCGATGCTAACAATTGAGCATTGGAAGGCCAAATTTATAGATGGTCTCCTACTTTCTTTCTTTGAAAAGGTCCGTAAAAATTAAGAGATAAACATGATCGCATTTGAGTATCCCTTATGACCAAAGATTCTTATGGCCATCTTATTTCAAGAATTATCAAGAAGGATTATCATTGTGTAATGATATGAAACTCCAACAATTAATGAAACAATGTAATCTCACTAAAAGACATGAGATAGGAGAATTTTGTGACCAATTCTCATACGATACAAAATTACAAGATCCCAAATAAGGCTAAAAAGCACCAGAGTTCAAGCACTCTAAACCTCATCAAGACGTTCTTCAAGAAATCTAAAACAAAACCCCGAAAAAACTTCTAAGAAAAGAAGGATCAAGAAAAGGATGATCTAAAGTCCAAAGGTTATAAGTGTGGTAAAACAGACATTTTGCTAATAAGTGTAAATCAAAATTAAAATGTAAATCGAATGAAATGTCCTCGATGAAGACATTCAACAAAAAAATTTTAATTGTTTATCCAAAGAAGTTGATTCGTAATCAAGTGCGTAAGAAGACTTGGCGTAAATCTATTTCAATCGATAATGAGTCATTAAGGATCAATGTCAAGCTTTGTACTACTAAAAATAATACAACTATGAAGTCGACTATTGGAAAGCCATTGTTGAAATGAATGGTTTAGATATCGAGGACCCAAAGATCAATGTCCTAACAGTAAAACCAAAAGTCCCTTCTCGATTTAAAGGTAATGCATCAAAGATCCGTAAATTAAGTTAAAATTTTTAGAAAACCCGTTATAAAAATCAAAAAATGTAAGAAATTCTTCCCACGTAACATTATAGCATGAGAGAAGTCGTGAAACGAAGTTCAAAATGTTTCTACTATCGAAAAACCTACTACTATCCAGATCTTAAAAATGATATTAATATTCTAAAATCCCAAATAAAGCAATTACGTAATACTAATGTTATTATTTTTCAAGACTTGAAAATATTAAAGACCAATTAATTCATAAACAGGATAATAATACGTAATCCTCTAAAACCGATTCTTTTGAAAAATTAGAATCTTCCGAACAATATCTCGATGCTTATGAATCAAGTAGTCTTTTCAAAATGGTATATCGTAATTACTTTTGTTATAAAACCGATTTTATTATTAAAGATGCCATCGCTTCTTGTAGATAGTGGTGCCGACATGAATCTGTATCCAAGAAGGGTTAATCCCTACTAAATACTTCCGTAAGACCACTCAATCTTTAACTAGTGCAAGTGGAAACACCATGAATATTAAATACAAGATACCAAGCCCTAATCAGTAATCAAGGTCTTTGTTTACCTACTACTTTTTGTCCTTATCCGAAATATGAACCAAAGTATCATATTAGGCACCCCTTTCTTATGCCTTTTAATGCCTATTTCAAAATTGATACTTTAGGAATTCATACCACTCTTAACAATGTATATATTGTTTTTGAATTCATAATGTAACCTTATACAAAAAGAATTAAATCAAGTCAAACATATGATTTATTCTAAAGAGAAAGCAGATTAATTTTATTCAAAAGAAATAAAATTTCTTACTACGTAACAAAGAATTTTACAACCTTCTTTACGGTGACAAGATAAAATTGATCTATAAGACTCTTCAAGTCGAAATCAGAGTGATGTTCCAAATGCTTTTCTCGAACAGGAAGAAGCATATTATTTCTCTTCCTTATGTCCCCTAATTACAATGAGAAAATATTCCTACTAAGTCTCTAACCCAGCCAAATGAAAAAGGAATATTTACTTTGTAAAATCGAAATCGAGTCTCTTAAATGAAAAAATTGATAAAACCTAGTACTTCTCCTCGAGTCAGTGCAACTTTTTATGTTAATAAAAATTCAGAAATTGAACGAGGAACTCCTAGACTTCGTTATTAATTATAAACCACTTAATGAAGCTCTTCAATGGATTAGATATCCAATCCCTAATAAAAGGACCTTCTCGATGAGCTCCATGATGCCACTATTTTCTAAATTTGACATGAAATCGTGGATTTTGGCAAATACAAATTAGAGAACAGGATACTTATAAAACTCGCTTTTACAAAGATTCTTTGGTCATTATGAATGGAATGTTCTTCCATTTGGTGTCAAAATGGACCTTCAATTCCAACATATCATGAATGATATTTTTAATCCCTTTATCAATTTATTATCCGTTATATTGATGATGTCTTAATTTTCTTCATCCATGTACCAAAGATATTAAACATTTAAATATTTTCAAAATGTTATTATAAAAAATGGTTTGGTAGTTTTGGCCCTAAAATGAAACTCTTCCAAACAAAAATCGATTTTTCGACATAATATTTTCAATGGAACTATAATTCCAATCGATAGATGTATAGAATTTGCATCAAAATTTCCAAACTAAATTAAAGGTATTAACCAACTGCAAAGATTTTTGGGAAGCCTTAATTATATTCGAGATTTTTACCCTAATCTTTCCCAAGATATCGCTATTCTCAGATACTCGACACGGAAAAATCCTTTACCTGGACCAAATGAACACATCAAGCAAAGAATAAAAATCAAAACCAGTAATTAAACAGATACCTTGTCTTTCTCTACCAATCCTCGATCGAAAAAGATTGTTCAAACCGATGCTCGACATGTGATATGGTGGGATTCTAAACAATTTAATCCTAACAAAGAAAAGAGAAGATTTAGTCCGCTTTACTTCAGAACTTGGAAAGGACCTCTTTAAATTATCCTACTATAAAGAAGGAATGCCTTTCAATTGTTAAATGTGTTTTAAAATTTCGTGGATGATCTTTTGAATCAAGACTTTTTAATCCGAAGTTGATTGCTCATTGCAAAATGATATTTAAAAAGATGTTCGTAATTTAGCATCTAAACAGATATTGCAACTCCGGCAGAGAGCACTTTATCCGTATTGACTTTGATATCGAGTATATCAAAGGAAAATGTAATTCTTACCGATTTTCTAACCCGAGAATACTTGCAGAATGACCAGCAGAAGCCGCGTCATGGCCAATGAGGGCCGAGGCAAGAGCTAATCAGATTATATCTGCATTTCCGACCCTAAATACTCAATCCAAAGATTTCTTCTATTTCTTCTAGCCAACCAACAAAGAAAGGATGTTCTCCTATTACTCCTAACAAAGATATTCCCAATACAAATACTAAGAAACAAGATTGATCATCGAATGAATGATGAGAAATGGATGAAAGATCCATGGGAAATAAAGAGACGTTATTTAACGACTCAACAGCCTCCTCCCGCTTTAACCAAGATCGCTATGTTTATGAACAAATCATTCTTGAAACAAAGATCCATGGATATTAAGCATACGCCTATGATCCATCAAAATCACCGATCCAATACAATACAAGAAACTAAAAAAACCATTAACTAAAAGGGGAGGATCTTTGATATTAAAGGGGAAGGATCATATTAAGTTCAAATTAAGCACGCCTCACAATGATTTACAAAAGGATAAAAGCCACAACGCCATAACACGGCTAAAGGCAAGGTCCTAAAACACGACTTGGGTGACGCTCCACTTAATCGTAAATTAATCATAATCTGCTCTCATCTAGTAAGATGGCATGAATGTTTAAAGGCATATTAACTATATCTTTACGTATAAATTACTACATATATGATCTCATGAAGTTATCTGATTAGGGGTAGGGGTTCTACCTAAAATTATGAGCCGATGTGTTTCTTCCTCGTACGGGCGCTTTTGTTAAGACAATATAATGTTTAGATTTATAAAATTGTTCTAAGAAGTAAGAACGATTATAATTATCTCATAGCAGATTGATATGCTTGTTTTTAAAACGACATCGCTTTAAAGATGATAATCTAATAGTTCAAGTAAAGAAACATAATAATTAATGAGGCAATAATTAAAACTTACAAGAGGAGCCTTCGATATCTTCAAGCTTCAAACTTATATATATCAAATATTTTACGTAAAGAGGAGAAGAGAATACAGAGAGAGAAAATGTAAAAGAGTTTCGCCTCAACAAGGGTGAGGACTCTTTATTTATACAAAAAGAAGATAAGAAAGAATCATGTGGTCCTGGTAGTGGAGTCGATCAAGAATCCTTATCTTTTCTTCTTTAAATCTCACCGTAGAAAGTGGAAGGCGTGAGACAAAGTTGTCGGCTTTAGTGGGATTATTGTTGACGATACCGTCGTCATTTTTTCGATAATCGAGGTGCAAATGGCCATATCCCTTTTGCTTTTTTTGCTAGTGGAGGTACCGTGTTTGTTTTCTTCGATTATCGATGTCAGAAGGAATAACTTTATGACTTTCCTTTTCCTTTTTATCCCCGTGCCATTTTCTCTCAAATCATGGAAGTGAGAGAATCCCAAAAGTCTCCCATGGTTGGTTCTCGTTCTCGACTTTCTCCGCCAGACGTTGAATTGATTGTCATCCTGCTCGTATTCATCATCGCTAATCGCTTTCATAGAAACATCATCTCGAACTAGGACCGTAGGAATTGTGGTCTTCATATAATCCATAGTCTTGACTATGAGTTCGGGCCAGCTTAGGTTTGGAAATTTCGCTTTAAGTCGCGCTTGGATTTTGACAAAAGGATCGACCGGTGTTGATGCCGGTAGCTTTTGAGGTATAACATCTAAACAAGCCTGAGTATGATCTTTAATGGATTTAAGAAGTTCTGGTAAAGTGGGATTAAGTCCTTTATCCCACCATTTGGTAAAAAATACCCTTTTAAGACGGGGAATTTTATTCTGATAATCACATTGGAAATCCCATTTCCATATCCAGGGAATACTGAAACGAATTATGAAATGGGCCAGTAATTTAAGCATTGACAATTCTTTGTTTATCGGGTATACGGGCATAAGCAACTTGCCATTCTTTGAATGCTGTTTGAACGGAATTCGGTAAGGTTTCAAGAGTAATACCAAATTTATCCCACCAAACGAAAAACCAGTTGGGAATTTCGTTTTTCATAACATCAGGACAGATACGGATAAACCAACTATGATTATGGATTGGATTCTGGTAATAAAATACTTGTGTAAAGGAATCAATATAATCCCAATAGCTGTATCTGGTTTCTGCTGAGTGACTGGATTCAACAGTTCTGGTAGTATGGGGATTAATACCCCAATTAGCAAGAGGCATGATGCTCTTGATGGTCGTTTTTATCGTATTGATCTGGATCGGTCGATTTTGATGGATCATGAAGTTTATGCTTAATATCCATGGATGTCAAGCTTTCAAGAATGATTTGTTCATAAACATAACGACATCGGTTAAAACGGGGAGGAGACCGCTGAGTCGTTAAATAACGCCTCTTTATTTCCCATGGATCTTTCATCCATTTCTCATCATTCGCTCAACGATCAATAATGCTTTCTTCCAGATTAGTATTGGGAATATATCGCTCGTGTAATAGAGAACATCCTCATCGCTGGTTGGCTAGAAGAAGTCAAGAAGCATCGGATCGAGTATTTAGGGTCGGAAATTCAGATAAGACAGATAGTTTCGCTTTCTACCGACCGATGCCACCACGCTTCTCCGGGTCATTCCCGCAAATATTCTCTCGTTAGAAAATCCGGTAAGGAATTTCGCTTTTCCTTTGATATACTCAATATCAAAGTCAAATACTTGATAAAGTGCTCGCCAAAGTTGCAAATATCTGCTTAGATGCTAAATTTCAACATCTTTTTAAATATCTGCTTTGGCAACCGAAAGCAATCAACTCCTGATTAAAAAGTGCCGATTCAAAAGATCATCCTCGAATTTTAAAACACATTTAACAATCGAAAGGCATTCCTTCTTTATAGTAGGATAATTTAAAGAGGGTCCTTTCCAAGTTCCTCAAGTAAAGCGGACTAAATCTTTCTTTACCGTTAGGATTAAATTGTTTTAGAATCCCACCATATCCTCGTGTCAAGCATCGGTTTGAATAATCTTTTTCCAATGTGATTTGGTAGAGAAAGACAAGGTATCTGCTTAATCCTCGGTTTTGATTTTTATTATCGCTTCAAAGGTGTTCATTCGTCCAAGGTAAAGGATTTTTCCGTAATCGATATATACTGTAATAAAGATTCGGGAAAGATTCGTAAAAATCTCTAATATAATTAAGGCTTCCCAAAAATCTTTGCATTGGTTAATACCTTTAATTTCGCGTTTGGAAATTTTGATGCAAATTTATACATCTATCAATTGGAATTATAGTTCCATTGAAAATATTATGTCCAAGAATCGATTTTAGTTCGAAAAGTTTCATTTTAAAATAAACTACCAAACCATTTTTTATGATAACATTTTTGAAAATATTTAAATGTTTAATACGCCGGTCTATGGATGAAGAGAAAATTAAGACATCATCAATATAATGTATAATAAATTCAAGAAGGGATTAAAAATATCATTCATGATATGTTGGAATTCGAAGGTCCATTTTTGACACCAAATGGAAGAACATTCCATTCATAATGACCAAAGGGTACCGTAAAAGCAGCTTTTATAAGTATCCCGTTTTCTAATTTGTATTCCGCCAAAATCCTCGATTTCATGTCAAATTTAGAGAAAATAGTGGCATCATGAAGTCCGCCAAGAAGGTCCTTTTTATTCTGGATCGATATCTAATCCATCAAGAGCTTCATTAAGTGGTTTATAATTAATAACCAGTCTAGAGTTCCTCGCTCAATTTCTCGAATTTTATCGACATAAAAAGTCGCATAACCTGTGGAGAAGTACTAGGTTTTATCAATTTTTTCTGCTTAAGAGACTCAATTTCGCTTTTACAAAGAAGTAAATATTCCTTTTCATTTGGCTAGTCGAGACTTAGTAGGAATATTTTTCTCATTGTAATTGTGACATAAGGAAGAGAAATAATACGCTTCTTCCTGCTCCGTAAAGCATTGGAACATCACTACAGATTTCAAATAAGAGTCTTATAGATCAATTTTATCTTGTCTCAGAAAGAAGGTTGTAAAATTCTTTCTGCTCAGAAGTAAGAAATTTTATTTCTTTTTGAATAAAATTAACTGCTTTTCTTTAGAATAAATCATATGTTCGACTTGATTTAACTCTTTTCAGATAAGGTTCTCATATGAATTCAAAAACAATATGTCTGTTGTTAAGAGTGGTATGAATTCTAAAGTATCAATTTTGAAATAGCATTAAAAGGCATAAGAAAGGGGTGCCTAATATGATACTTTGATTCATATTACTGATAAGGACAAAAGAAGTAGGTAAACAAAGACCTTGATTATGATTAGGCTTCGTGTATCTTCAGATTTAATATTCATGGTGTTTCCACTTGCACTAGTTAAAGATCGAGTGGTCTTCCGAAGTATTTAGTAGGGATTAACCCTTCCTGGATACAATTCATGTCAGCACCACTATCTACAAGGGCAATGGCATCTTTAATAATAAAATCCGGTTTAATAACAAAAGTAATTCTGATATACCATTTTTGAAAGACTACTTGATTCATAAGCATTAGATATTGTTCAGAAGATTCTAATTTATCAAAAGAATCAGTTTTAGAGGATTCTCAGATTATTATCCTGCTTATGAATTAATTGGTCTTTAATATTTTTCAAGTCTTGGAAAATAATAACATTAGTATTTCAGAATTGCTTTATTTTGATTTCGAATATTAATATCATTTTTAAGATCCCGGATAAGTAGTAGGGTTTTCAAGAAGTAGAAACATTTTGAACTCGTTTCACGACTTCTCTCATGCTATAATGTTCGTGGGAAGAACTTCTTCGCTTTTTGATTTTTATAATGTGTTTCTAAAAACTTTAATTTAATTTTCGGATCTTTGATCCGCTCGCTAAGTCGAGAAGGGACTTTTGGTTTTCTCGTTAAGACATGATATCGGGTCCTCCAATATCTAAACCATTCATTTCAACAATGGCTTTCCAATAGTCGCCTTCAATAGTTGTATTATTTTTAATAGTACAAGCTCGACATCGATCCTCAATGCACTCATTATCGATTCGTAATAGATTTCGCCAAGTCTTTTCTCGCACTTGATTCTCAATCACCGCCGGATAAACAATTAAGAATTTTTGTTGAATGTCTTCATCAAGGACATTTCATTCGGTTTTGCTTTTAATTTTGATTTACACTTATTAGCAAAATGTCCTGCTTTTACCACATTTATAACATCGGACTTTAGATTTGTCTTTTTACTATCGATCTCTTCTTTTCTTAGGGTTTTTTTCGTGGGTTTTGTTTTTAGATTTCTTCAAGAACGCTTTCTAGAAGGTTTAGAGTGCTAGAACTCGGTGCTTTTTAGCCTTATTTGGATATCGTAATTTTGTATCGTAAGAGAATTGGTCACAAAATTCTCCTATCTCATGTCTTTTAGTGAGATTCTCGTTGTTTCATTAATTGTTGGAGTTTCATATCATTACACAATGATAATCCTTCTTCAATAATTATCAAATAAGATGGCCATAAGAATATCGGGTCGTAAGGGATACTCATGCGATCATGTTTATCTCTTTAATTTTTACTTGACCTTTTCAAAGAAAGAAAGTCTGGAGACCATCTATAAATTTGGCCTTCCAATGCTCACCGTTAAGATCTCGACCTTTGCATGACTTTCATGAGAAAGACATCCTTATACCACCTAAAATGGGTTAAGGAGGGCAACGAAGGTTCCGTGAAAAGTTCTCTACTTCTATCAAGATTCATAAGTCCCCGTCCAACAAAATGGTGGAGGACCGCTGAACTAAAGTATAACAAGCGCCTTCCTTTCTCGTTGTAAGTCTCAGTAATAGGATCAATTTCTTCTTCAGAGGCTCAAGAACTTCGCTCTCTCGCTTATCATTTAACATATTATCCCACCATCCTTTAAGAATGCCAAGAAGCCATTAACTAAAAACCGCAGATCCGATGATCAGATTATCATTCTGCTTTTGCAGACAATTGCATACATCATGATATGATGGATGGTTTCAATATTTGATATTCCGCTTTTCCCATCAATATTCCATTCATAGATGGTTTTTCCATGATAGATTTTTGAGAATGAAGAAAGTCTTCTTCATACGTAATATCCCCCGAGGAGTAGTCTAGGATAATAGTATTCATCGGGTCCGAGATAAAGCCACACGATTTATGGGTTTTTTATCGTAAGTAGTTTTATTAATATTTTGAATTTCCGAAAATTATTTTGGATTTCTAAAATATTAATGGGAGAAAAAGAATCGTAATCTTCTTCATTTATCGATTAGTATTATCCGGTTTGTGAAGAGGGTCGCCCGCACATCATATCGATTTGGGAAGTGGAAGCATGAGTAAGATTTAAATCTTTCATTTTATTTAAAAGATTTTCAATGAACTCATTTTCGCTTTTAGAAGATTTCATTTTAAAATTACTAACTTCTAAGGGTGGTTTAACTACATAAAGTCAAGATCAAGTTTCGAGGAGTAATTTCGACAATTATCATTGATATGATGAATTTGTTCTTCTATCCTCGTTAACTGCTTTTCCCAGCTTAAGAAATAAATTTGTATAATTATTCTGCTTGACAAGGGTAAAATGTCTTTTATTTTAACATCATCATGTCGACGAGGTAATTCAAGAATATCAACATAAGGATTAATAACCAAAGGTTTCGTGTTTTCATTACTCGGCTAAGTTCAAGGACTTAGAGGTGGATGAATAGATTCGATAACATTACCATTAGTGGTAATCCAACTTTTGAATTCTCGTTAATACATTTAATCGACTTTTTATCATAAAGGTCTCCGATTTAGAAGCAAAATCATAATACCATTTAACAAATGATAAAATACATCGATTCTTTTCAAGATAAGTATAAAAATCGATTTTATTTCGTTAATCTATCATCGTTATGATTCTTGAAATACCAATTTCTAAAATTTCGTATTTATCCCGCATGAATTTCTCGGTTTAAATATCGATTTAATTTTACTTTTGGGGAAAAATCCATTAACATTCAAAATTCATATCACTAGCAATGGACCGTAAGGTCTTTCGTTTGGAGTATTTGTTTCATATATACCATGAGGTATTTGATTTTCGTAAATATGAATTCTCTGATTAAGTCTTCATTTTTGATGACTCATCACGAGGTTCTTAGATTCTTGAAAAATAGATTCTAAGGGGTCGATATACGCATCGCCTGTAAGATTCGTGGAGATCAATATTGTAAGGAATATCATTATTAATGCATTCCGGCCGTGTAAAAGGTCTTTGAAATTTTAAGTAAACATTTCACATCGGTTTCGACAACATCTTCAATAGATTGTCTAATTATAGGTCCGGTTGGAACGGCATTATTAATTTGCCATTGCTTTGGGAAAGTTATTTCTTCCCAAGGATCATTCTCGAATAGCCACTGACTACTACTAAAAGATTAGTGTCAATTAGACAAGATGTCCTTGTTGATTTTGTTTCCGATATAGGATTTAAAGTAGTTAATACTTTAAGATGAATACTAATAATATGGCAAAAGGAGGAGATCCCGGTAGATACTCATAGCCATGAGATATAATTCTCATTTCTAAAACTTTTGACAAATTATTATTATCGCTAAAGCAACGCTTAAGTTCGGATAAATATTAAAATAAACCGTCCATGAAAGCAAGACTAGTTTCAATAGCACCCATTAAGGAGGCTTTCCAGTTCGCATACACCTACCATCTCTAAGTGTACATTGAATAATCGGGTATTTCGCCAAGTAAAGTTAAAGGTTTAAAAGCTACTTGACAAGTCCTATATGAACATATTTATATTTTTGCAAAAGGGATATAAATCTTCAATATGCAATAAATATAATATTTCATCATTATTCAGTAAAGGAACAAAGATGTTCAAAGGTTTTAATAATCCTTTTCACGAGAAAATCAAAGGTTCCAATTTTATAAATAGTTTCGGTTTGATTTTAGGAAGAGTCCATTTATCAAGAGCTTCCTTAACATCCCCGACAGCAATAAGTTCATTGATTCTAAAGTAGAAGTCAAGTATTTGCATCATTGTTGTTGAGATGAGGTGGAAAAATCACCATTTTTCAAAGTGATCATATATGCATAATTTATGAGTAACATATTGATTAATATGACAATAAACTCATCATGGCTCTGATACCACTATTTTCTCTAAATTTGACATGAAATCAGGATTTTGGCAAATACAAATTAGGATTATATTGATTCCTTTAGAGAAAATAGTGGTACGGCTGGACCGACTTGATGATGTTAAAATAAAAGACATTTTACCCTTGTCTAAACAGAATAATTATACAAATTTATTTCTTCAAACTGTAGGAAAACAGTTAACTGGGAAGATAAGAACAAATTCATCATATCAATGATAATTGTCAAGTTACTCCTCAGAAACTTGATCTTCAACCTGTAACCGTTAAACCACCCTTAGAAGTTAGTAATTTTAAAATGAAATCTTCTAAAACTGAAAATGAGTTCATTGATTTCAGCTTATACAAAAGAATTAAATCAAGTCAAGCATATGATTTATTCTAAAGAGAAACAGATTAATTTTATTCAAAAAGAAATAAAATTTCTTACTACAGAACAAAGAATTTTACAACCTTCTTTACAGGACAAGATAAAATTGATCTATAAGACTCTTCTTCAGTGAAATCAGAAGTGATGTTCCAAATGCTTTACGGACAGAAGAAGCATATTATTTCTCTTCCTTATGTCCCTAATTACAATGAGAAAATATTCTAAATCACTAAGTGAGAGAACAAACAAAAATTCTAGCCAAATGAAAAGCTTAATCATGGTTACCTAAGCAAAGGGTAAAATGTCTTTTATTTTAACATCATCATGTTGACGAGGTAATCAAAGAATATCAACATAAGGATTAATAACCAAAGGTTTTGAGTTTTCATTTCGGCTAAGTTCAAGGACTTAGGAGGTGGATGAATAGATTGGATAACATTACCATTAGTGGTAATCCATCCTTTCAATTCTGTTAATACATTTAATTGACTTTTTATCATAAAGGTCCGATTTAGAAGCAAAATCATAATACCATTTAACAAATGATAAAATACATTGATTCTTGTCCAGGAAGATAAGTATAAAAATCAGATTTTATTTTTCGTTAATCTATCATTTGTTATGATTCTTGAAATACCAATTTCTAAAATTAATTAAATTCATTTATCCCGCATGAAATTCTGGTTTAAATATTGATTTAATTTTTTTTGGGGAAAAATCCATTAACATTCAAAATTCATATCACTAGCGCTGAATTGACTGTAAGGTCTTCGTTTGGAGTATTTGTTTCATATATACCATGAGGTATTTGATTTTCGTAAATATGAATTCCTGATTAAGTCTTCATTTTTGACAGACGTGCTTAATTTGAACTTAATATGATCCTTCCCCTTTGTGGTATCAGAGCCATGATGAGTTTATTGTCATATTAATCAATATGTTACTCATAAATTATGCATATATGATCACTTTGAAAAATGACCGATTTTTCCACCTCATCTCAGAATAACAAAAGAGCCAATACTTTAGCTTCTACTTTAGAATCAATCAACTTATTGCTTCATCGTGATGTAAAGGAAGTCTCGATAAATGGACTCTTCCTAAAATCAAACCGTAAACTATTTATAAAATTGGAACCTTTGATTTTCTCAAACAGAAGGATTATTAAAACCTTTGAATATGCCGTTCCTTTACGTAATAATGATGAAATATTATATTTATCAGATATCAAGATTTATATCCCTTTTGCAAAAATATAAATATGTTCATATAGGACTTGTCCAAGTAGCTTTTAAACCTTTAACTTTACTTCGCCAAAATACCAAAGATTCAATGCACACTTAGAGATGGTAGGTGTCTCGAACCGGAAAGCCTCCTTAATGGGTGCTATTGAAACTAGTCTTGCTCATGGACCAGCTTTTATTTTAATATTTATCCGAACTTAAGCGTTGCTTTTAATCGATAATAATTTGTCAAAAGTTTTAGAAATGAGAATTATATCTCATGGCTATGAGTATCTACCAGATCTCCTCCTTTTGCCATATTATTCCGTATTCATCTTAAAGTATTAACTACTTTAAATCCCTATATCAGAAACAAAGTCAACAAGGACATACCGTCCCTAATCGACACTAATCTTTTTAGTAGTCAAGTGGCTATTCCTGTAATGATCCTTGGGAAGAAATAACTTCCCAAAGCAATGGCAAATTAATAACGCCTGCTCCAACCTGCATCTATAATTAGACAATCTATCAAGATGTTGTCCAAACCAAGAATGGAAATGTTTACTTAAAATTTCAAAGACCTTTTACCCCCGGGGTTTGGCCTCATAATAACAACAAAGATTCCTTACAATATCGATCTCCCTCAATCTTCTATATACTCAGGTTCCGACCCTTAGAATCTATTTTTCAAGAATCTAAGAACCTCAAAGAATGAGTCCGTCAAAAATGAAGACTTAATCCGAGGAATTTAT
The DNA here is from genome assembly GCA_020205615.1 of Panax quinquefolius. Taxonomy (NCBI): domain Eukaryota; kingdom Viridiplantae; phylum Streptophyta; class Magnoliopsida; order Apiales; family Araliaceae; genus Panax; species Panax quinquefolius. The sequence continues at coordinate 32,926,498 of CM035159.1, read as the reverse complement.
ATTTCAAAATCAAATACCTCATGGTATATATGAAACAAATACTCCAAATGTAAGACCTTACAAATTCCAACCGCTAGTGATATGAATTTTGAATGTTAATGGATTTTTCCCCAAAAAGTAAAATTCGCCAATATTTAAACCAGAATTCATGCAGATAAATACCGTAATTTTAGAAATTGGTATTTCAAGAATCATAACAAATGATAGATTAATGTAAATAAAATCGATTTTTATACTTATCTCGACAAGAATCAATGTATTTTATCATTTGTTAAATGGTATTATGATTTTGCTTCTAAATCGTAACCTTTATGATAAAAGTCAATAAAATATTATTATCAGAATTCAAAAGGATTGGATTACCACTAATGGTAATGTTATCCAATCTATTCATCCACCTCCTAAGTCCCTCGAACTTAGCCTGTGAAATGAAAACTCAAACCTTTGGTTATTAATCCTTATGTTGATATTATCAATTACCTCTCGTCAACATGATGATGTTAAAATAAAAGACATTTTACCCTTGTCTCAAACAGTAATAATTATACAAATTTATTTCTTCAAACAGTAGAAAACAGCTTAACTGTGATAAGAACAAATTCATCATATCAATGATAATTGTCAAGTTACTCCTCGTAAACTTGATCTTCAACTCAGAACTGCTAAACCACCCTTAGAAGTTAGTAATTTTAAAATGAAATCTTCTAAAACCGAAAATGAGTTCATTGAAAATCTTTTAAATAAAATGAAAGATTTAAATCTTACTCATGCTTCCACATCCCAAATCAATATGATGTCTCGATGTATTCTCTTCACAAACCAAAGAATACTAATACCGATAATGAAGAAGATTCTCGATTTTTTTTCTCCCATTAATATTTTAGAAATCCAAAATAATTTTCGTGAAATTCAAAATATTAATAAAACTACTTACAAAGAAAAACCCATAAATCGATGGCTTTATCTCGACCCAAGAGGTACTATTATCCTAGACCTACTCCTCAGGATATTCTGTATGAAGAAGACTTTCTTCATTCTCAAAAATCCTATCATGGAAAAACCATCTATGAATGGAATATTGATGGGAAAACGGAATATCAAATATTCAAACCATCCATCATATCATGATGTATGCAATCGTCTCGCAAATGTAATGATAATACCGATCATCGATCTCACGGCTTTTTAGTTAATGGCTTCACCGGCATTCTTAAAGGATGGTGGGATAATATGTTAAATGATAAACAGAGAAATGTAAGTTCTTCAAGCCTACAAAGAAGAAATTGATCCTATTACTAGGCTTCTAACCGTAAAGGAAGACGCTTTGTTATATTTTTTAGTTCAGCAAGACTCCACCATTTTGTTGGACCAGACTCATGAATACCGATGTAAGTAGAGAACTTTTACGTAACCTTCGCCGCCCCTCCTTAACCCATTTTAGGTGGTATAAGGATGTCTTTCTCATGAAAGTCATGCAAAAGGTCGATGCTAACAAAGGAGCATTGGAAGGCCAAATTTATAGATGGTCTCCTACTTTCTTTCATTTAAAAGGTCCAGAAAAATTAAGAGATAAACATGATCGCATTTAGTATCCCTTACGACCAAAGATTCTTATGGTTATCTTATTTCAAAGAATTATTGAAGAAGGATTATCATCAGGTAATGATATGAAACTCCAACAATTAATGAAACAATGTAATCTCACTAAAAGACACATGAGATAGAGAATTTTGTGACCAATTTTCATACGATACAAAATTATTAAAGATCCAAATAAGGCTAAAAAAGCACCGTAGTTCAAGCACTCTAAACTCATCAAGACGTTCTTCAAGAAATCTAAAACAAAACCCCCGAAAAAACTTCTAAGAAAAGAAGGATCAAGAAAAAAGGATCTATCTAAAGTCCAAAGGTTATAAGTGTGGTAAAACAGACATTTTGCTAATAAGTGTAAATCAAAATTAAAATGTAAATCGAATGAAATGTCCTCGATGAAGACATTCAACAAAAAATTTTTAATTGCTTATCCAAAGAAGTTGATTCGTAATCAAGTGCGTAAGAAGACTTGGCGTAAATCTATTCTCAATCGATAACGAGTCTATTAAGGATCAACGTCAAGTTTCAGACTACTAAAAATAATACAACTATTGAAGTCGACTATTGGAAAGCCATTGTTGAAATGAATGGTTTAGATATCGAGGACCCAAAGATCAATGTCCTAACAGAAAACCAAAAGTCCCTTCTCGACTTAGCGTAATGTATCAAAGATCCGTAAATTAAGTTAAAATTTTTAGAAACTCGTTATAAAAATCAAAAAATGTAAGAAGTTCTTCCCACGTAACATTATAAGATGAGAGAAGTCATGAAACGAAGTTCAAAATGTTTCTACCATCGAAAAACCCTACTACTATCCAGATCTTAAAATGATATTAATATTCTAAAATCCAAATAAAGCAATTACGTATACTAATGTTATTATTTTTCAAGACTTGAAAAATATTAAAGACCAATTAATTCATAAACAGGATAATAATACGTAATCCTCTAAAACCCCATTCTTTTGAAAAATTAGAATCTTCCAACAATATCTCGATGCTTATGAATCAAGTAGTCTTTCAAAATGGTATATCGTAATTACTTTTGTTATAAAACCGGATTTTATTATTAAAGATGCCATCGCTTCAGTAGATAGTGGTGCCGATATACATGAATCGTATCCGTGAAGGGTTAATCCCTACTAAATACTTTCGTAAGACCACTCAATCTTTAACTAGTGCAAGTGGAAACACCATGAATATTAAGTACAAGATACCAAGCCCTAATCAGAATCAAGGTCTTTGTTTACCTACTACTTTTTTGTCCTTATCCAAATATGAACCAAAGTATCATATTAGGCACCCCTTTCTTACGCCTTTTAATGCCTATTTCAAAAATTGATACTTTAGGAATTCATACCACTCTTAACAATGTATATATTGTTTTTGAATTCATAATGTAACCTTTATACAAAAGAATTAAATCAAGTCAACATATGATTTATTCTAAAGAGAAACAGATTAATTTTATTCAAAAGAAATAAAATTTCTTACTACGTAAAAAAGAATTTTACAACCTTCTTTACGTGACAAGATAAAATTGATCTATAAGACTCTTCAAGTCAAATCAGAGTGATGTTCCAAATGCTTTCTCGAAATGAAGAAGAAGCATATTTTTCTTCCTTATGTCCCTAATTACAATGAGAAAAATATTCCTACCAAGTCTCGAATTCTAGCCAAATGAAAAAGGAATATTTACTTTTTAAAACCGAAATCGAGTCTCTTAAATGTAAAAAATTGATAAAACCTAGTACTTCTCCCTCGAGTTTATAAACTTTTTATGTTAATAAAAATTTTAAATTGAACGAGGAACTCCTAGACTCAAGTTATTAATTATAAACCACTTAATGAAGCTCTTCAATGGATTAGATATCCAATCCTTAATAAAAAGGACCTCTTCGACAGTGCTCCATGATGCCACTATTTTCTAAATTTGACATGAAATCGTGGATTTTGGCAAATACAAATTAGAGAACAGATACTTATAAAATCGCTTTACAAGCATCTTTCGTCACTATGAATGGAATGTTCTTCCATTTGGTGTCAAAATGGACCTCTCAATTCCAACATATCATGAATGATATTTTAATCCCTTTATCGAATTTATTATCCGTTATATTGATGATGTCTTAATTTTCTTCATCCATAGACCAAAGATATTAAACATTTAAATATTTTCAAAATGTTATTATAAAAATGGTTTCGTAGTTTTGGCTCCTAAAATGAAACTCTTCCAAACAAAAATCGATTTTCGACATAATATTTTCAATGGAACTATAATTCCAATTGATAGATGTATAGAATTTGCATCAAAATTTCCAAACTAAATTAAAGGTATTAACCAACCGCAAAGATTTTTGGGAAGCCTTAATTATATTCGAGATTTTTACCCTAATCTTTCCCAAGATATCGCTATTCTCAGATACTCGACACGAAAAATCCTTTACCTGGACCAAAGGAACACAATCAAGCAAAGAATAAAAATCAAAACCGTAATTAAACAGACACTTGTCTTTCTCTACCAAACTCGATCGAAAAAGATTGTTCAAACCGATGCTTCGACACAGATATGGTGGGATTCTTAAACAATTTAATCCTAACAAAGAAAAGAGAAGATTTAGTCCGCTTTACTTCAGAACTTGAAAGGACCTCTTTAAATTATCCTACTATAAAGAAGGAATGCCTTTCAATTGTTAAATGTGTTTTAAAATTTCGTGGATGATCTTTTGAATCAAAGACTTTTAATCCGAAGTTGATTGCTTTCAACCGCAAAATGATATTTAAAAAAAGATGTTCGTAATTTAGCATCTAAACAGATATTTGCAACCCGGCAGAGCACTTTATCCAGATTCGACTTTGATATCGAGTATATCAAAGGAAAATGTAATTCCTTACCGATTTTCTAACCAGAGAATACTTGCAGAAGAATGACCAAGAAGTCGTGTCATGGCCAATGAGGCCGAGGCGTAGCTAATCAGACTATATGCACTTTCCGACCCTAAATACTCAATCCAAAGATTTCTTCTGGCTTCTTCTAGCCAACCAACAAAGAAAGGATGTTCTCCTATTACCCTAATAAAGATATTCCCAATACAAATACTAAGAAACAAAGATTGATCATCGAATGTAATGATGAGAAATGGATGAAAGATCCATGGAAATAAAGAGACGTTATTTAACGACTCAACAGCCTCCTCCCGCTTTAACCAAAGATCGCTATGTTTATGAACAAATCATTCTTGAAACAAAGATCCATGGATATTAAGCATACGCTTCATGATCCATCAAAATCACCAATCCAATACAATACAAGAAACAACCATCAAGAGCATCACGCCTCTTGCTAATCGGGGTATTAATCCCCATACTACCGTAATCGTTGAATCCAAATACTCACAGTAAACCAGACATACGCCTATTGGGATTATATTGATTCCTTTACACAAGTATTTTATTACCGTAATCCAATCCATAATCATAGTTGGTTTATCCAGATTCCCCCTGATGTTATGAAAACGAAATTCTAACCGGTTTTTTCGTTTGGTGGGATAAATTTGGTATTACTCTTGAAACCTTATCAATTCGCTCAAACAAAGATTCAAAGAATGGGCAAGTTGCTTATGCCCATATACCAAGAAACAAAGAATTGTCAATGCTTAAATTATCGCTCATTTCATAATTCGCTTCAAGATTCTCGGATATGGAAATGGGATTTCCAATGTGATTATCGTAATAAAATTCCCGCCTTAAAAGGGTATTTTTACCAAATGGTGGGATAAAGGACTTAATCCCACTTTACCGTAACTTCTTAAATCCATTAAAGATCATACTCAAAGCTTGTTTAGATGTTATACCTAAAAGCCTACCAAAGATCAACACCCAAGAACTTTTGTCAAAATCCAAAGCACTTAAAATGTAAATTTCCAAACCTAATCGAAATCGAACTCATAGTCAAGACTATGGATTATATGAAGACACAATTCCTACAAATTCCCTAGTTCAAGATGATGTTTCTATGAAAAAAAGCTAATGGCGATGATGAATCAACAGATGACAATCAATTCAACGCCCTAATTTTGAGAAAGTCAAGAACCGTAACCAACCATGGGAGACTTTTGGGATTCTCTCACTTCCATGATTTCGAGAAAATGGCACAGATAAAAAGGGAAAAGAAAAGTCATAAAGTTATTCCACTACAAAGATCAATAATCGTAAGAAAACAAACACAAGACTTCCACTAGCAAAAGCAAAAGGATATGGCCACCGCACCTCAATTATCGTAAAACGACGACAAACCGCAACAACAATAATACTCCACTAAGCCGATAAACCTGCTCTCACGCCTTCCACTTTCTACTACCGAGATTTAAAGAAGAAAAGATAAGGATTACCGATCGACTCCACTACCAAGGACACGCCGATTCCTTTCTTATCTTCTTTTTTGTATAAATAAGGGAGTCCTCACCCTTGTTGAGGCAGAACTCTTTTTACAATTCTCTCTCTGTATTCTCTTCACCTCTTTCTGTAAAATATTTGATATATATATAAGTTTGAAGCTTGAAGATATCCAAGGCTCCCTTGTAAGTTTTAATTATTGCCTCCGTTAATTATTATGTTTCTTTACTTGAACTATTAGAATATCATACTGAAAAACAAGAATCGCTTTTAAAACAAAGATATCAATCACTATGAGATAATTATAATCGTTTTACTTCTTAGAACAATTTTATAAATCAACATTATATTGTCCTAACAAAAATCGCCATATGTGAAGAAACCCGCTTGGCCATAATTTTGGGTAGAACCCCACCCCTAATACAAGAATTTCATGAGATCATATATGTAGTAATTTATTTGTAAAGATATAGTTAATATGCCTTTAAACATTCATGCCATCTTACTAGATGAGACAGATTATGATTAATTTCTGATTAAGTGGAACGTCACCCAAGTCGTGTTTTAGACCTCGCTTTTAGCCGTGTTATGGCGTTGTGGCTTTTATCCTTTGTAAATCATCGATGACGTGTTTAATTTGAACTTAATATGATCCTTCCCTTTGTGGTATCGAGCTTTCCACCTCATCTCATAAATAACAAAGAGCAATATTTTTCTCATTGTGATCATTTCTCATCATTTTGGGTAGAACCCCTACCCCCTAATACAGTAACTTCATGAGATCATATATGTAGTAATTTATCTGTAAAGATATAGTTAATATGCCTTTAAACATTCATGCCATCTTACTAGATGAGACAGATTATGATTAATTTCTGATTAAGTGGAACGTCACCCAAGTCGTGTTTTAGGACCTTGCCTTTAGCCGTGTTATGGCGTTGTGGCTTTTATCCTTTGTAAATCATTGACAGACGTGCTTAATTTGAACTTAATATGATCCTTCCCCTTTGTGGTATCAGAGCCATGATGAGTTTATTGTCATATTAATCAATATGTTACTCATAAATTATGCATATATGATCACTTTGAAAAATGACTGAGCCAACCATGATTCGCTTTTCATTTGGCTAGGTCGAGACTTAGTGGGAATATTTTTCTCATTGTAATTAGGGACATAAGGAAGAGAAATAATATGCTTCTTCCTGTTCCAGAAAGCATTTGGAACATCACTACAGATTTCAGCTTGAAGAGTCTTATAGATCAATTTTATCTTGTCCTGTAAAGAAGGTAGGTTTCAAGAGCCAACCATGATTCGCTTTTCATTTGGCTAGGTCGAGACTTAGTGGGAATATTTTTCTCATTGTAATTAGGGACATAAGGAAGAGAAATAATATGCTTCTTCCTGTTCCAGAAAGCATTTGGAACATCACTACAGATTTCAGCTTGAAGAGTCTTATAGATCAATTTTATCTTGTCCTGTAAAGAAGGTTGTAAAATTCTTTGTTCTGTAGTAAGAAATTTTATTTCTTTTTGAATAAAATTAATCTCATTTCTCTTTAGAATAAATCATATGCTTGACTTGATTTAATTCTTTTTATAAAGTTTCATTATGAATTCAAAAACATATATGATCTCATGAAGAAGGATTATCATTGTTTAATTCTTTTGTATAAGGTTCTGTTATGAATTCAAAAACATATAGTAAGATGGCATGAATGTTTAAAGGCATATTAACTATATCTTTACGAGATAAATTACTACATATATGATCTCATGAAGTTATGTAGATTAGGGGTAGGGTTCTACCCAAAATTATGAGTAATGTGTTTCTTCCTGTATGGCGATTTTTTGTTAGACAATATAATGTTGATTTATAAAATTGTTCTAAGAAGTAAGAACGATTATAATTATACAAGCAGATTGATATGTTTGTTTTAAAACGACATCGCTTTTCAAAGATGATATTCTAATAGTTCAAGTAAAGAAACATAATAATTAACGGAGGCAATAATTAAAACTTACAAGGGAGCCTTGGATATCTTCAAGCTTCAAACTTATATATATCAAATATTTTACAGAAAGAGGTGAAGAGAATACAGAGAGAGAATTGTAAAAAGAGTTCTGCCTCAACAAGGGTGAGGACTCCCTTATTTATACAAAAAAGAAGATAAGAAAGAATCTGGCGTGTCCTTGGTAGTGGAGTCGATCAGTAATACTGGTATATGGGCATAGGCAACTTGCCATTCTTTGAATGCTGTTTGAACGGAATTCGGTAAGGTTTCAAGAGTAATACCAAATTTATCCCACCAAACGAAAAACCAGTTGGGAATTTCGTTTTTCATAACATCAGGACAGATACGGATAAACCAACTATGATTATGGATTGGATTCTGGTAATAAAATACTTGTGTAAAGGAATCAATATAATCCCAATAGTCAGATTCGGTTTCACCGAGGATTGGATTCAACAGATTCGTAGTATGGGGATTAATACCCCAATTAGCAAGAGGCATGATGCTCTTGATGGTCGTTTTACTGTATTGTATTGGACTGGCTGATTTTGATGGATCATGAAGCGTATGCTTAATATCCATGGATGCTGTTTCAAGAATGATTTGTTCATAAACATAGCGATACTGGTTAAAACGGGGAGGAGACTGTTGAGTCGTTAAATAACGTCTCTTTATTTCCCATGGATCTTTCATCCATTTCTCATCATTACATTCAATGATCAATCTTGTTTCTTAGTATTTGTATTGGGAATATATTGCTCGTGTAATAGGAGAACATCCTTTTCTTGTTGGTTGGCTGAAGAAAAGTCAAGAAGTCTTTGGATTGAGTATTTAGGGTCGGAAATTTCAGATAAGATGATTAGCTCGCTTCTACCAACGATCGCTGCCACACGCTTCTCACCGGTCATTCCCCGCAAGTATTCTCTCGTTAGAAAATCGTAAGAATTTCGCTTTTTCCTTTGATATACTCAATATCAAAGTCAAATACGGATAAAGTGCTCGCCAAAGTTGCAAATATCTGTTTAGGTGCTTAATTTGAACTTAATATGATCCTTCCCCTTTGTGGTATCAGAGCCATGATGAGTTTATTGTCATATTAATCAATATGTTACTCATAAATTATGCATATATGATCACTTTGAAAAATGACCGATTTTTCCACCTCATCTCAGAATAATAACGAGAGCCAATACTTCAAACTTTCTACTTTAGAATCAATTGAACTTATTACTATCGGGATGTAAAGGAAGCTCTCGATAAATGGACTCTTCCTAAAATCAAACCGTAAACTATTTATAAAATTGGAACCTTTGATTTTCTCAAAGAAGGATTATTAAAACCTTTGAACATGTCGTTCTTTTGTAATAATGATGAAATATTATATTTATCAGATATGAAGATTTATATCCCTTTTGCAAAAATATAAATATGTTCATATAGGACTTGTCCAAGTAGCTTTTAAACCTTTAACTTTACTTTCGCCAAAATACCAAAGATTCAATGTACACTTAGAGATGGTAGGTGTATCGAACCGGAAAGCCTCCTTAATGGGTGCTATTGAAACTAGTCTTGCTCATGGACCAGTTTATTTTAATATTTATCCGAACTTAAGCGTTGCTTTAACTGATAATAATTTGTCAAAAGTTTTAGAAATGAGAATTATATCTCATGGCTATGAGTATCTACCAGGATCTCCTCCTTTTGCCATATTATTCGTATTCATCTTAAAGTATTAACTACTTTAAATCCCTATATCAGGAAACAAAGTCAACAAGGACATACTGTCCTAATCGACACTAATCTTTTTAGTAGTCAAGTGGCTATTCCCAGAATGATCCCTTGGGAAGAAATAACTTTCCCAAAGCAATGGCAAATTAATAATGCCGTTCCAACCAGACCTATAATTAGACAATCTATTGAAGATGTTGTCCAAACCAGTAACGGAAATGTTTACTTAAAATTTCAAAGACCTTTTACCCGGCATGGAATACATTCATAATAACAAGATTCCTTACAATATCGATCTCCCGAATCTTACAGGCGATTCCGTGTTCGAACCCTTAGAATCTATTTTTCAAGAATCTAAGAACCTCAGCAATGAGTCTGTCAAAAATGAAGACTTAATCCGAGGAATTCATATTTCTGAAAATCAAATACCTCATGGTATATATGAAACAAATACTCCAAACAGAAGACCTTACAGTCCAACTGCTAGTGATATGAATTTTGAATGTTAATGGATTTTTCCCCAAAAAGTAAAATTCGCCAATATTTAAACCAGGAATTCATGCAGGATAAATACCAGAATTTTAGAAATTGGTATTTCAAGAATCATAATAAATGATAGATTAATGTAAATAAAATCGATTTTTATACTTATCTCGGACAAGAATCAATGTATTTTATCATTTGTTAAATGGTATTATGATTTTGCTTCTAAATGGAGACCTTTATGATAAAAGTCAATTAAATGTATTAACAGAATTAAAAGGATTGGATTACCACTAATGGTAATGTTATCCAATCTATTCATCCACCTCCTAAGTCCCTGAACTTAGCCTGTGAAATGAAAAACTCAAACCTTTGGTTATTAATCCTTATGTTGATATTCTATCAATTACCTCAACAACATGATGATGTTAAAATAAAAGACATTTTACCCTTTGTGCAAACAGAATAATTATACAAATTTATTTCTTCAAACTGTAGGAAAACAGTTAACCAGGATAGAAGAACAAATTCATCATATCAATGATAATTGTCAAGTTACTCCTCAGAAACTTGATCTTCAACCTCAGAATTAAACCACCCTTAGAAGTTAGTAATTTTAAAATGAAATCTTCTAAAACTGAAAATGAGTTCATTGAAAATCTTTTAAATAAAATGAAAGATTTAAATCTTACTCATGCTTCCACATCCCAAATCAATATGATGTCTGGACAGCCCTCTTCACAAACCAGTAATACTAATACTGATAATGAAGAAGATTCTGATTCTTTTTCTCCCATTAATATTTTAGAAATCCAAAATAATTTTCAGGAAATTCAAAATATTAATAAAACTACTTACAGTAAAAAACCCATAAATCGTATGGCTTTATCTGGACCCAGTAGGTACTATTATCCTAGACCTACTCCTCAGGATATTCTGTATGAAGAAGACTTTCTTCATTCTCAAAAATCCTATCATGGAAAAACCATCTATGAATGGAATATTGATGGGAAAACGGAATATCAAATATTCGAAACCATCCATCATATCATGATGTATGCAACTGTCTGCAAACAGAATGATAATACCGATCATCAGATCTGCCGGTTTTTAGTTAATGGCTTCACTGGCATTCTTAAAGGATGGTGGGATAATATGTTAAATGATAAACAGAGAACAGAAGTTCTTCAAGCCTACAAAGAAGAAATTGATCCTATTACTAGGCTTCTAACCAGAAAGGAAGACGCTTGTTATACTTTAGTTCAGGCAGTACTCCACCATTTTGTTGGACCAGGACTCATGAATACTGACAGAAGTAGAGAACTTTTACAGAACCTTCGTTGCCCCTCCTTAACCCATTTTAGGTGGTATAAGGATGTCTTTCTCATGAAAGTCATGCAAAGGTCAGATGCTAACAGTGAGCATTGGAAGGCCAAATTTATAGATGGTCTCCCGACTTTCTTTGCTGAAAAGGTCCGTAAAAAATTAAGAGATAAACATGATCGCATGAGTATCCCTTATGACCAGTATTCTTATGGCCATCTTATTTCAGTAATTATTGAAGAAGGATTATCATTGTGTAATGATATGAAACTCCAACAATTAATGAAACAAATGTAATCTCACTAAAAGACATGAGATAGGAGAATTTTGTGACCAATTTTCATACGATACAAAATTACAAGACTCCAAATAAGGCTAAAAAGCACCCGAGTTCAAGCACTCTAAACCTTCATCAAGACGTTCTTCAAGAAATCTAAAAACAAAACCTCGAAAAAACTTCTAAGAAAAGAAGGATCAAGAAAAGGACAGTTCTAAAGTCCAAAGGTTATAAGTGTGGTAAAACAGACATTTTGCTAATAAGTGTAAATCAAAATTAAAATAGAAACTGAATGAAATGTCCCTTGATGAAGACATTCAACAAAAAATTCTTAATTGCCTATCCAGCAGTGATTCAGAATCAAGTGCAGAAGAAGACTTGGCAGAAATCTATTCTGAATCTGATAACGAGTCTGTTAAGGATCAATGTCAAGCTTGTACTACTAAAAATAATACAACTATTGAAGCTGACTATTGGAAAGCCATTGTTGAAATGAATGGTTTAGATATTGGAGGACCCAGTATCAATTAAGTTCTTTCTGTAAAATATGATCATATTAATCTTCAATATGCAATAAATATAATATTTCATCATTATTCTGTAAAGGAACAGCATGTTCAAAGGTTTTAATAATCCTTCTGCTGAGAAAATCAAAGGTTCCAATTTTATAAATAGTTTCTGGTTTGATTTTAGGAAGAGTCCATTTATCAAGAGCTTCCTTTACATCCCGATAGGCAATAAGTTCATTGATTCTAAAGTAGAATTCAAGTATTGGCTCTTTGTTGTTATGAGATGAGGTGGAAAAATCACCATTTTCAAAGTGATCATATACGCATAATTTATGAGTAACATATTGATTAATATGACAATAAACTCATATTAGCCGATACCACAAAGGGAAGGATCATATTAAGTTCAAATTAAGCACGATCATCAATGATTTACAAAGGATAAAAGCCACAACGCCATAACACGGCTAAAGGCAAGGTCCTAAAACACGACTTGGGTGACGTTCCACTTAATCAGAAATTAATCATAATCTGTCTCATCTAGTAAGATGGCATGAATGTTTAAAGGCATATTAACTATATCTTTACAGATAAATTACTACATATATGATCTCATGAAGTTACTGTATTAGGGGGTAGGGGTTCTACCCAAAATTATGAGCCGACAGGTTTCTTCCTGTATGGCAGTTTTTGTTAGGACAATATAATGTTCAGATTTATAAAATTGTTCTAAGAAGTAAGAACGATTATAATTATCAGAAAGTGATTGATATCTTTGTTTTAAAACGACATCTTTTTTTCAAAGATGATATTCTAATAGTTCAAGTAAAGAAACATAATAATTAACTAGAGGCAATAATTAAAACTTACAAGGAGCCTTGGATATCTTAGAATATCATATCTCGAAAACAAGAATCGCTTTTAAACAAAGATATCAATCTGCTATGTATAATTATAATCGTTTCTTACTTCTAGAACAATTTTATAAATCTGAACATTATATTGTCCTAACAAAAACGCCATATGAGAAGAAAACCGTCTTTACCATAATTTTGGGTAGAACCCTACCCCTAATACAAGAATTTCACGAGATCATATATGTAGTAATTTATCGTAAAGATATAGTTAATATGCCTTTAAACATTCATGCCATCTTACTAGATGAGACAGATTATGATTAATTTCGATTAAGTGGAACGCCACCCAAGTCGTGTTTTAGACCTGCGCTTTAGCCGTAGTTATGGCGTTGTGGCTTTTTATCCTTTGTAAATCATTGATGACGTATTTGCTTAATTTGAACTTAATATGATCCTTCCCTTTGATTTTCTCAAAGCAGAAGGATTATTAAAACCTTTGAACATGTCGTTCCTTTACGTAATAATGATGAAATATTATATTTATTCATATATCAAGATTTATATCCCTTTTTGCAAAAATATAAATATGTTCATATAGGACTTGTCCAAGTAGCTTTTAAACCTTTAACTTTACTTGGCCAAAATACCAGTATTCAATGTACACTTAGAGATGGTAGGTGTCTGAACTGGAAAGCCTCCTTAATGGGTGCTATTGAAACTAGTCTTGCTCATGGACCAGTTTATTTTAATATTTATCCGAACTTAAGCGTTGCTTTAACTGATAATAATTTGTCAAAAGTTTTAGAAATGAGAATTATATCTCATGGCTATGAGTATCTACCAGGATCTCCTCCTTTTGCCATATTATTCCGTATTCATCTTAAAGTATTAACTACTTTAAATCCCTATATCAGGAAACAAAGTCAACAAGGACATACTGTCCTAATCGACACTAATCTTTTTAGTAGTCAAGTGGCTATTCCCAGAATGATCCCTTGGGAAGAAATAACTTTCCCAAAGCAATGGCAAATTAATAATGCCGTTCCAACCAGACCTATAATTAGACAATCTATTGAAGATGTTGTCCAAACCAGTAACGGAAATGTTTACTTAAAATTTCAAAGACCTTTTACCCGAAGCCGGTCTGTTAATAACAGTATTCCTTACAATATTGATCTCCCTGAATCTTCTAGACAGTCTGTGTCTGACCCCTTAGAATCTATTTTTCAAGAATCTAAGAACCTCAAAGAATGAGTCCTGCTAAAATGAAGACTTAATCCGAGGAATTCATATTTCCGAAAATCAAATACCTCATGGTATATATGAAACAAATACTCCAAATGTAAGACCTTACATATCAAATCTGCTAGTGATATGAATTTTGAATGTTAATGGATTTTTCCCCAAAAAGTAAAATTCGTCAATATTTAAACCAGGAATTCATGCAGGATAAATACCAGAATTTTAGAAATTGGTATTTCAAGAATCATAACAGTGATAGATTAACAGAAATAAAATCTGATTTTTATACTTATCTGGACAAGAATCAATGTATTTTATCATTTGTTAAATGGTATTATGATTTTGCTTCTAAATCAGACCTTTATGATAAAAGTCAATTAAATGTATTAACAGGAATTCAAAAGGATTGGATTACCACTAATGGTAATGTTATCCAATCTATTCATCCACCTCCTAAGTCCCTTGAACTTAGCCCAGGAAATGAAAACCTGAAACCTTTGGTTATTAATCCTTATGTTGATATTACTGAATTACCTCGTCAACATGATGATGTTAAAATAAAAGACATTTTACCCTTGTCTAAACAGAATAATTATACAAATTTATTTCTTCAAACTGTAGGAAAACAGTTAACCAGGATAGAAGAACAAATTCATCATATCAATGATAATTGTCAAGTTACTCCTCAGAAACTTGATCTTCAACCTGTAACCGTTAAACCACCCTTAGAAGTTAGTAATTTTAAAATGAAATCTTCTAAAACTGAAAATGAGTTCATTGAAAATCTTTTAAATAAAATGAAAGATTTAAATCTTACTCATGCTTCCACATCCCAAATCAATATGATGTCTGGACAGCCCTCTTCACAAACCAGTAATACTAATACTGATAATGAAGAAGATTTGGTTCTTTTTCTCCCATTAATATTTTAGAAATCCAAAATAATTTTCAGGAAATTCAAAATATTAATAAAACTACTTACAAATAAAAACCCATAAATCGTATGGTTTTATCCGGACCCAAAGAGTACTATTATCCTAGACCTACTCCTCAGGATATTCTGTATGAAGAAGACTTTCTTCATTCTCAAAAATCCTATCATGGAAAAACCATCTATGAATGGAATATTGATGGGAAAACGGAATATCAAATATTCGAAACCATCCATCATATCATGATGTATGCAACTGTCTGCAAACAGAATGATAATACCGATCATCAGATCTGCCGGTTTTTAGTTAATGGCTTCACTGGCATTCTTAAAGGATGGTGGGATAATATGTTAAATGATAAACAGAGAACAGAAGTTCTTCAAGCCTACAAAGAAGAAATTGATCCTATTACTAGGCTTCTAACCAGAAAGGAAG
This sequence comes from Panax quinquefolius, assembly GCA_020205615.1. Classification (NCBI taxonomy): domain Eukaryota; kingdom Viridiplantae; phylum Streptophyta; class Magnoliopsida; order Apiales; family Araliaceae; genus Panax; species Panax quinquefolius. Next base: position 32,910,713 of record CM035159.1, on the reverse strand, counting down.
ACGCTTGTTATACTTTAGTTCAGGCAGTACTCCACCATTTTGTTGGACCAGGACTCATGAATACTGACAGAAGTAGAGAACTTTTACAGAACCTTCGTTGCCCCTCCTTAACCCATTTTAGGTGGTATAAGGATGTCTTTCTCATGAAAGTCATGCAAAGGTCAGATGCTAACAGTGAGCATTGGAAGGCCAAATTTATAGATGGTCTCCCGACTTTCTTTGCTGAAAAGGTCCGTAAAAAATTAAGAGATAAACATGATCGCATGAGTATCCCTTATGACCAGTATTCTTATGGCCATCTTATTTCAGTAATTATTGAAGAAGGATTATCATTGTGTAATGATATGAAACTCCAACAATTAATGAAACAACAGAATCTCACTAAAAGACATGAGATAGGAGAATTTTGTGACCAATTCTCATACGATACAAAATTACAGTACCCAAATAAGGCTAAAAAGCACCAGAGTTCGAAGCACTCTAAACCTTACCGAAGACGTTCTTCGAAGAAATCTAAAAACAAAACCCCTGAAAAAACTTCTAAGAAAAGAAGGATCAGTAAAAAGGACAGATCTAAAGTCCAGTGTTATAAGTGTGGTAAAACAGGACATTTTGCTAATAAGTGTAAATCAAAATTAAAACAGAAACTGAATGAAATGTCCCTTGATGAAGACATTCAACAAAAAATTCTTAATTGCCTATCCAAAGAAGGTGATTCGTAATCAAGTGCGAAGAAGACTCAAGCGTAAATCTATTCGAATCGATAACGAGTCATAAGGATCAATGTCAAGCTTCAGACTACTAAAAATAATACAACTATTGAAGTCGACTCATGGAAAGCCATTGTTGAAATGAATGGTTTAGATATTGGAGGACCCAAAGATCAATGTCCTAACAGAAAACCAAAAGTCCCTTCTCGACTTAAAGCGTAATGATCAAAGATCCGTAAATTAAGTTAAAATTTTTAGAAAACCGTTATAAAAATCAAAAATGTAAGAAGTTCTTCCCACGTAACATTATAGCATGAGAGAAGTCATGAAACGAGTTCAAAATGTTTCTACCATCGAAAAACCTACTACTATCCAGATCTTAAAATGATATTAATATTCTAAAATCCCAAATAAAGCAATTACAGAATATTAATGTTATTATTTTCAAGACTTGAAAAATATTAAAGACCAATTAATTCATAAACAGGATAATAATACAGAATCCTCTAAAACTGATTCTTTTGAAAAATTAGAATCTTCTGAACAATATCTGATGCTTATGAATCAAGTAGTCTTTCAAAAATGGTATATCAGAATTACTTTTGTTATAAAACCGGATTTTATTATTAAAGATGCCATTGCCCTTGTAGATAGTGGTGCTGACATGATGAATCGTATCCAGAAGGGTTAATCCTTACTAAATACTTTCGTAAGACCACTCAATCTTTAACTAGTGCAAGTGGAAACACCATGAATATTAAGTACAAGAGATACCAAGCCCTAATCAGTAATCAAGGTCTTTTGTTACACCTACTTCTTTTGTCCTTATCCAAATATGAACCAAAGTATCATATTAGGCACCCTTTCTTATGCCTTTTAATGCCTATTTCAAAAATTGATACTTTAGGAATTCATACCACTCTTAACAATGTATATATTGTTTTTTGAATTCATAATGTAACCTTATACAAAAGAATTAAATCAAGTCACATATGATTTATTCTAAAAGAAAAGCAGATTAATTTTATTCAAAAGAAATAAAATTTCTTACTACGTACGAAAGAATTTTACAACCTTCTTTTACAGGACAAGATAAAATTGATCTATAAGACTCTTCAAGTTTCAAATCAGAAGTGATGTTCCAAATGCTTTCTCGAAATGGGAAGAAGCATATTATTTCTCTTCCTTATGTCCCTAATTACAATGAGAAAAATATTCCCTACTAAGTCTCGACCTCAGCCAAATGAAAAGGAATATTTACTTCTTTTGTAAACTGAAATTGAGTCTCTTAAATGTAAAAAATTGATAAAACCTAGTACTTCTCCCCGAGTTGTACGACTTTTTATGTTAATAAAATTCGAGAAATTGAACGAGGAACCCTAGACTCGTTATTAATTATAAACCACTTAATGAAGCTCTTCAATGGATTAGATATCCAATCCAGAATAAAAAGGACCTTCTTCGACAGTTCCATGATGCCACTATTTTTCTAAATTTGACATGAAATCGAGATTTTGGCAAATACAAATTAGAGAACAGGATACTTATAAAGCGCTTTTACAAGACCCTTTGGTCATTATGAATGGAATGTTCTTCCATTTGGTGTCAAAATGGACCCTCTCAATTCCAATATATCATGAATGATATTTTAATCCCTTTATCGAATTTATTATCTCGTTATATTGATGATGTCTTAATTTTTTCTTCATCCATGGACCAAAGATATTAAACATTTAAATATTTCAAAAATGTTATTATAAAAATGGTTTGGTAGTTTTCGGCCCTAAAATGAAACTCTTCCAAACAAAAAATCGATTTCTTGGACATAATATTTTCAATGGAACTATAATTCCAATTGATAGATGTATAGAATTTGCATCAAAATTTCCAAACGAAATTAAAGGTATTAACCAAACGCAAAGATTTTTGGGAAGCCTTAATTATATTCGAGATTTTTACCCAAATCTTTCCCAAGATCTCGCTATTCTCAGATACTCGATTACGGAAAAATCCTTTACCTTGGACCAAATGAACACAATCAAGCAAGAATAAAAAATCAAAACCGGATTAAACAGATATACTTGTCTTTCTCTACCAAATCCTCGATCGAAAAAGATTGTTCAAACCGATGCTTCGACATTGTGATATGGTGGGATTCTTAAACAATTTAATCCTAACAAAGAAAAGAGAAGATTTAGTCCGCTTTACTTCAGAACTTGGAAAGGACCCTCTTTAAATTATCCTACTATAAAGAAGGAATGCCTTTCAATTGTTAAATGTGTTTTAAAATTTCGTGGATGATCTTTTGAATCAAGACTTTTAATCCGAAGTTGATTGCTCTCAATTGCAAAAGAGATATTTAAAAAGATGTTCGTAATTTAGCATCTAAAACAGATATTTGCAACCCGGCAGAAAGCACTTTATCCAGATTTGACTTTGATATTGAGTATATCAAAGGAAAAAGTAATTCCTTACCGATTTTCTAACCTTGAGAGAATACTTTGAATGAATGACAAAGAAGTCAGTGGTCATGGCCAATGAGGCCGAGGCAAAGCTAATCAGACTATCTGTAATTTCGACCCTAAATACTCAATCCAAGATTTCTTGGCTTCTTCTAGCCAACCAACAGTAAAGGATGTTCTCCTATTACCTGAACAGATATTCCCAATACAAATACGGAAGAAACAGTATTGATCATTGAACAGAATGATGAGAAATGGATGAAAGATCCATGGGAAATAAAGAGACGTTATTTAACGACTCAACAGTCTCCTCCCCGTTTTAACCAGTATCGCTATGTTTATGAACAAATCATTCTTGAAACAGCATCCATGGATATTAAGCATACGCTTCATGATCCATCAAAATCAGCCAGTCCAATACAATACAGTAAAACGACCATCAAGAGCATCATGCCTCTTGCTAATTGGGGTATTAATCCCCATACTACCAGAACTGTTGAATCCAGTCACTCAGCAGAAACCAGATACAGCTATTGGGATTATATTGATTCCTTTACACAAGTATTTTATTACCAGAATCCAATCCATAATCATAGTTGGTTTATCCGTATCTGTCCTGATGTTATGAAAAACGAAATTCTAACCGGTTTTTCGTTTGGTGGGATAAATTTGGTATTACTCTTGAAACCTTACCAAATTCCGCTCAAACAAAGATTCAAAGAATGGCAAGTTGCTTATGCCCATATACCCAATAAACAAAGAATTGTCAATGCTTAAATTATCGCTCATTTCATAATTCGCTTCAAGATTCTCGGATATGGAAATGGGATTTCCAATGTGATTATCAGAATAAAATTCCCCGTCTTAAAAGGGTATTTTTTACCAAATGGTGGGATAAAGGACTTAATCCCACTTTACCAGAACTTCTTAAATCCATTAAAGATCATACTCAGGCTTGTTTAGATGTTATACCTAAAAGCCTACCAAAGATCAACACCGATCAATCCTTTTGTCAAAATCCAAGCGGACTTAAAACAGAAATTTCCAAATCTAACTGAAACTGAACTCATAGTCAAGACTATGGATTATATGAAGACACAATTCCTACAGTCCCTAGTTCAAGATGATGTTTCTATGAAAACAGTTAGCGATGATGAATCTGAACAGGATGACAATCAATTCAACGTCCTAGCCGGAGAAAGTCAAGAACCAGAACCAACCATGGGAGACTTTTGGGATTCTCTCACTTCCATGATTTCAGAGAAAATGGCACAGGATAAAAAGGGAAAAGGAAAGTCATAAAGTTATTCCACTACAGCATCAATAATCAGAAGAAAACAAACACAGTACCTCCACCAGCAAAAGGGATATGGCCAGCTGCACCTCAATTATCAGAAAATGACAACAGCTGTCAACAATAATACTCCACTAAGCCGACAACCTGTCTCACGCCTTCCACTTTCTACTTTGAGATTTAAAGAAGAAAGATAAGGATTATGATCCACTACCAAGGACACGCCTTGATTCTTTCTTATCTTCTTTTTTGTATAAATAAGGAGTCCTCACCTTGTTGAAAGTAACTCTTTTAGATTTTCTCTTATTCTCTTCACCTCTCTCTAAATATATTAAATATATAAGTTTGAAGCTTGAAGATATCCAAGGCTCCCTTGTAAGTTTTAATTATTGCCTCCGTTAATTATTATGTTTCTTTACTTGAACTATTAGAATATCATAATCGAAAAAAAAGAATCGCTTTTAAAACAAAGATATCAATCTGCATGAGATAATTATAATCGTTTTACTTCTTAGAACAATTTTATAAATCAACATTATATTGTCCTAACAAAATCGCCATACAGAAGAAACCTCGCTTACCATAATTTTGGGTAGAACCCTACCCCTAAATACAAGAAACTTCATGAGATCATATATGTAGTAATTTATCTGTAAAGATATAGTTAATATGCCTTTAAACATTCATGCCATCTTACTAGATGAGACAGATTATGATTAATTTCTGATTAAGTGGAACGTCACCCAAGTCGTGTTTTAGGACCTTCGCTTTTAGCCGTGTTATGTTATGGCGCTTTTATCCTTGTAAATCATCGATGTATCGTGCTTAATTTGGTTTAATATGATCCTCCTTTGAACCTTTGGTATCAGAGCCATGATTAGTTTATTGTCATATTAATCAATATGTTACTCATAAATTAAATTATATATATGATCACTTTCAATAACGAATTGATTTTTCCACTTCATCTCAGAATAACAAAGAGCTAATACTTCAAACTTTCTACTTTGGAAGCAATCAACTAATTGCCTATCGTGATGTTAAGGAAGTCTTGACAAATGGACTCTTCCTAAAATCAAACCGTAAACTATTTATAAAATTGGAACCTTTGATTTTCTCAAAAAAAGGATTATTAAAACCTTTGAACATGTTGTTCCTTTACGTAATAATGATGAAATATTATATTTATCGCATATTCAAGATTTATATCCCTTTTGCAAAAATATAAATATGTTCATATAGGACTTGTCCAAGTAGCTTTTTTAAACCCTTAACTTTACTTGGCCAAAATACCAAAGATTCAATGCACACTTAGAGATGGTAGGTGTCCGAATCGGAAAGCCTCCCTAACGGGTGCAATAGAAACTAGTCTTGCTTTCATGGACCAGCTTTATTTTAATATTTATCCGAACTTAAGCGTTGCTTTTAATCGATAATAATTTGTCAAAAGTTTTAGAAATGAGAATTATATCTCATGGCTATGAGTATCTACCAGATCTCCTCCTTTTGCCATATTATTCCGTATTCATCTTAAAGTATTAACTACTTTAAATCCCTATAACAGAATCCAAAAGGATTGGATTACTACTAATGGTAATGTTATCCAATCTATTCATCCACCTCCTAAGTCCTCGAACTTAGCCTGTAATGAAAACTCAAACCTTTGGTTATTAATCCTTATGTTGATATTACTGAATTACCTCGTCAACATGATGATGTTAAAATAAAAGACATTTTACCCTTGTCTAAACAGAATAATTATACAAATTTATTTCTTCAAATCAGAAAACAGTTAACCAGGATAAGAACAAATTCATCATATCAATGATAATTGTCAAGTTACTCCTCAGAAACTTGATCTCCAACCTGTAACCGTTAAACCACCCCTAGAAGTTAATAATTTTAAAATGAAATCTTCTAAAACCGAAAATGAGTTCATTGAAAATCTTTTAAATAAAATGAAAGATTTAAACCTTACTCATGCTTCCACTTCCCAGATCAATATGATGTCTGGACAGCCCTCTTCACAAACCAGTAATACTAATACTGATAATGAAGAAGATTCTGATTCTTTTTCTCCTATTAATATTTTAGAAATCCATAATAATTTTCAGGAAATTCAAAATATTAATAAAACTACTTACAGTAAAAAACCCATAAACCGTATGGCTTTATCTGGACCCAGAGATACTATTACCCAAGACCTACTCCTCAGGATATTCTGTATGAAGAAGACTTTCTTCATTCTCAAAAATCCTATCATGGAAAAACCATCTATGAATGGAATATTGATGGGAAAACGGAATATCAAATATTCGAAACCATCCATCATATCATGATGTATGCAATCGTCTCGCAAATGTAATGATAATACCGATCATCGATGATCCGGCTTTTTAGTTAATGGCTTTTACCGGCATTCTTAAAGGATGGTGGGATAATATGTTAAATGATAAACAGAGAATGTAAGTTCTTCAAGCCTACAAAGAAGAAATTGATCCTATTACTAGACTTCTAACCGTAAAGGAAGACGCTTGTTACACCTTAGTTCAAGCGGCCTCCACCATTTTGTTGGACCAGACTTATGAATACCGATAGAAGTAGAGAACTTTACGTAACCTTCTTGCCTCATTAACCCATTTTAGGTGGTATAAGGATGTCTTTCTCATGAAAGTCATGCAAAGGTCGATGCTAACAAAGGAGCATTGGAAGGCCAAATTTATAGATGGTCTCCTACTTTCTTTGCTGAAAAGGTTCGGAAAAAATTAAGAGATAAACATGATCGCATGAGTATCCCTTACGACCAGTATTCTTATGGCAAGCGGCATCTCTGGCATCCCGGGCTGCATCCCTCTCAAGATAAACGGAATCCCTACTAGATAAGGTCGTTAACATCTAGGTCCGATCATGATCCCTCTCAAAAGTAAGAATTTATACTTGATACTCCAAAGCCTCTCTAGATAATAGGGAAGAAGTGGAAGCAAAACTAGGGGTCGAGCTGACTAAAGTTATGGTTAAATAAGCAAACATCTCATCCTCAGTGGGAGAAAAGCGGATCCTCCATAGGCTCCTCATCATCTAACTCTATACTCGGCTCTCGATGATCAACAACGACTATCATATCTGCCTCTAACCAGGCCATATACTTAGCAGAACAACCCGGGTGGTTATCACGAAACTCAGTTATCTCCCGATGAATCCAGAACTTATATACTCTAGATAGATCATCCTCAAACAGAGATAAATCTAACGATCTATAATCCAAAGAACCCTCAAAGGACTGAATGTCTTGGACTTGATCAAACTGACCCATGACTGCTAGCGGGTGATATATGTTAATACTCCACAAACCTACTATCAGAAGAAAATCCATGCCAGAAGCACACATGATAAAAATCAAAGGAGAGCAATAGCAAGAATAGACCAGAATCAAAAATGGCTCCTCAATATTCGAGAGAAAAGCAAACCAAGATGTTGTATCCATATAAATGGTTAGTCGAAAAGAATATGACATCGTTATGCCATGCCTAAAGCAAAGATCCGTGGCAAAATGAAAGCACTACCTATCGTCCTCAAATACATCATAAACCATACATACACAAAGCACAAAGTTACTGCGAAAATACCCACCATCATGGGCATGGCAATGAGAAGTTGAAGTAGAAGTCTCTACCAAAATCATGGGAAGAATGGTATGATATTCCCCGTAAAGCTCTAACCATCGTCACCAGTGTAATATTCAGGTGATCCATTTAAATAGGCATATACAAGTATGTTGTAATACATATCAACAAAGAAACCACCTGGGCAGACCTCTAGTGCTCCACAAAAATGACAAAGTCTCCTTGATACAATGTAAAGCTATCAACAGACCCAAAATGGTCAATCAAGAAGTCTAAAGACACTACATGCCCAAATGTGACCTCCTCCAAGACGAAAAATCATCGCAAACCGGTCAACGTTATAAACCGCTGTCAGCGCAGCTGACCAATAGCTACTCTGGCGGAGGGCCCATCCAAGGGTAAACCAGAAATTTACTAGTACTCCTCCAAGGTTAAAGTCAACTCATCTAATCTGAATCAAAAAATGTCTCTTTGGAATCCAGTGAGCTAACATCCCCTCTAAAAAACCATCTGGAACCTAGAACGACAGGTAAGACATGAAATACCCCATCATGTGGTCAACAGAAATTCGAAGCTGGTAAGCTATCATACCACGACCTCAAGATGATCAATACGGTCCATTGAAGAAGAATACATCTATGAAACAATATCACAAGACCAACCAGGGGTTAATTCTCACTCATAATCTATAAATGAAAATCCATGACATATAATGCGTGCATCATGATAAATGATAATATAATAGGTGAAATAAATGAAAAACAATATATATATATACATCTCTGCAAAATATATTAAATGGTATACCTCAATATCATCTATGTCCTACAAATGAAAATAAGAAGTATAGGGAAATGGGGCACAACAGCCTAACAACTAATAAAAGCCTACAGAAAGATATCCCTAACATTTATATCCCCAAGCTGGTCAACCTGAGCCAAATCCTCCTGAGTCACAATATCTCTGCCAAAGGGTATATCTGGATAATAAGTGGGTGGGTCTCCTTCAGCAAAGCCATCTGCATCTAAACCGCCCGATGGACCGGTGCCAGACCCAGAGTAATCAAAAATAGCAGCCTTAGTTAGATCCCTACCCAAATGGCATATGAATAGGGACATCTAGGCCACTTACTGTGTCAAGTTTGCTATCTGCTCCAAATAAGTCGGCTCTCTAACACATGATATCGAATCTATCATCATCACGGGCACCATGTCTCCCAGGAACTATTAGTGCCGGTCTGAACCCCATTTAGTGCGGGGAGTACATCACAAAGAAATGCAGCCTGAGTAGAAAGGACGGTCGAAAATACGAACCCATCCATACCCACCAGAGGAATGTCTATAATCGGCATAGATATAGGCCAAAACTATTGAGAAGGTAGAAGGTATGGGATATAAATCTCCCATGTAACACACTGGATAGTATGCTCTCCCAATAGAGTTCCCAACCACCCTTGGTCAACGAAAGAATCTGGTAGGTAGGCAAGAAATACTTAGGGCCTGTCAAAAAGTCCTCATCAACTATACTTTAAAGGAACCAACGTCACGTTAAAATCAGTCAGCAGCTCTAGTTGAAAATAGTATTGAGCAAAACTCTCCGTCACAAGGACCTTTGCCAGGGTAGAATGTTGTCATCGGCATCCCCACGGATAAGTCTCCAAGCCTAAAGCAGTGAGGGGACGCAGGCAAGGAAGCCTCTCGTAAGCCTAGAACTAAAAAATTTATAAACAAACTACATCAGTCCCGAAATTGACAACCCGAACGCAGGGAATTAAAAACAATTAGAGTTACTCACTAGCAAAAATGGGTAGAAGTCTAACCAAGCATCTATCACGCCCTCTGAGGGTAAATACATCCCACGAAGGAAATACACAAAGTTAAAGGATCCCTAATCAAAATCCTCTATGCAATCCATCTCGTGAAGAGCGCCGACCAAGGCAAAAGAGACAGTCGGGGAGTTTTCTATAATGAAATAACTCCGAATGATAGTTATGAATAAACACTGTAAGATGTGATCACGCTCCCTCAAATCAGCAGGGAATGACTCTGTCAAGGCCCCACTGGAAGCATCAATGCTCAAGGGATCTGAGCGAACAGTCTGACCACCCTTAATGGTCGAAATAGTGTAACGACCCCAAATGTTGGTCCCTTGAACTTTAGACTTGCTACGTCACGGTTCTACCTTCATGTCAATACATACAACCTTTATTGATAAATAACTAAACACAACCTGATTTTTATACCGGTTAATACATTATGTCCTTCTATTCCAGAATTTGTAACCTTTACAATTGGTTATTACGTCTATAGATCGTTCATGATCTATCTATACATCTTAAACTATAAATAATATGTTTTATATTGTTACATGGATTCACAATCCAATTTTTTTTTTTTAAAACATATTCTTCTGTATTGTGTTCTTTAACTAGAAATCTACAAAATATAATATTAACATTGATCTAGCTTAGCTGAAAAATTCATCATCAAGTGTTTTGGCATAAAAACTTACCAAGTATAAATTACTCTAAAGAAAGTATCTTGATGTGTTAGTGTGTTATTGAAATACCAATTATCTTCAACCACTATATCTTCATATAATCCTTTGTCTATATATCCTGAATCCTTGGACGCTATGGTCATCTGTTTATAATAACATTTACCTTTAAATTTGTTTGCAAGGTTGAGCACGATGGCTCAAAGAAGTCCAATGCCTACACATTTCATGCTTCACATAGCATAAAAATTTCATATATTGATGCATCAAAAAATTTTAGTCAATGCCTCTACACATGCTTCATTCATCTCTATATGCATCATACATTTCACGATATATACGCCTTTATATGCATCATACTTATCATACAATATAATATAATCTTTATGTCAGATATCTAACACATACTCCATAAATTCCATACTTTGCATATAGTCACATTAATATTCATGAAATCAATGATTTCACATAAAGCATCATATTTCATTAACTACCATAAACATGGTTTAATACACATTATCACATAAGAGCAAGTTATCAAGAACTTGCCTCAAACAATTTTTTTTGCCGATTAGGAGAATTCATCCTTCCACACGACAAGGGTATACACAACCACAATTAGCTACATAATGACGCTTATTAGTCTCGTATGATGTTAACTTTACATTTGTTTCATCATTTTCCCTTTTTAAATCTTGATACACAATGCTCAATCATGTGTTCAAGTCTTTCTAGGACTCTTTATTATACATTCGATTTATTTACGTTAAACCTCATTGCACGTCTTATTACGTTTCCTCTTTCTTTATATTTAACATATAAACTCAAGTTCTGAAAAACTTGCGTGCACCGGCGTTTTATCATCTACTTCCTCGTATTCATAATCTATTTCAAATAATAACTCATAGCATCGATGAGCATCCATTTGATTTAGAAATTAATTATTACCTCGTAACTTAACTTGGTAATTGTCCTTTCAACTTATACCAAAAAGTATACATCCCTTCACATTACTTTTATAATATTCACATAAAAAATATGATTAAACATTTTATAGCTTCATACATCATAAGCTCAAGCATACTCTAATGATTTAAATTTCTTCGACGATTCCCAGACTCGTCAGCTTATAATTATTTTCATGTCTTTGAAAGCCTAATACCCATATTAAGCATTCTTAACCACTTTATCATTTATCATAAATTATTGTCTAATATTATTAATCATTTAAAAATATTTTATCCATTTATGAATATTATTAATCATTTAATAATATTTCATTCATTTACAAATATTATTAATCACTTAATCAATTAATAATATCTTAATCCTTTACAAATATTATAAATCCTTTAATAATATTTTAATCAATTTCTAATATTATTAATCATTTAATGATATTTTAATCATACTCTAACATTATTAATTATTTAATAATATTTTAATCATTTACAAATATTATTAATCATTTAATAATATCTTAATCCTTTACAAATATTATTAATCCTTTAATAATATTTTAATCCTTGACTAATATTATTAATTATTTAATACTATTTTAATCTAATATTATTAATCAATTAATAATATTTTAATCTAATGTTACTAATCATTAAATAATATTTTGATCATTTATTAATGCTTTAATCTAATATTATTAATCATTTCATAATATTTTATTATAATATTATTAATTACATTAATAATATCTTAATCTAACATTATTAAGTATTTAATAATATTTTAATCATTTATTAAACTCATAAACAATTTAATTTAATTGTTTATCCTTTACTATTACATTTATTTAACCAACCTAAAATGCCATAAATATAACATTTTATTAAAAATGACAAAAATACCCTCCAAAAATCTGAACACATCATATTAAGGGTCTTTTGTAAATAAAATCATAATTTTTAACCTCATTTAACTTAATTAATCCATTTATTCATAAGTCTGACATTTACATGAAAAAAACCTAAATATTTCCAAAATATTTTCTTTTATGGGAAACATCAGTGCCTGGTATCATAATGAAAGTATATTATTTTCTGGAATTTGTCAAATCCATTTGCTATTTTTAAAGTGTCCAAAACAGCCAGATCTTGCAACATTTATCATAAATCATCTGTTTGTCCAAAACTTCAGAAAGTTATACAGTTGCTACATATCATTAAAATGGCCAGGAAACTACCTTCACTAAAAATGGCTAGGAAAATCATTTGATTTTTTTAGATTTTTGTCAGCAGTGAGTGTTTTACTAAAAATGGCACCACAGTTGATCCGATTAACATTTTTGAATTCTACCACTTGGGTTCATCAGATAGCGTATGTATATAACTCATCTCTTTGACGAATCTTGAAAAAAAGTTTTAGATTTCAAATGGTGAAGGTCCAAAATGGACTAAAATTTAGGGGTTTTGATGGTAAAAACTATTTTTGTTTTGGTTCTTCTTCTTTGTTCAAGCTCATCAATCCTAAAAATGGAAATATCTGAGCATAAGACATCATATATCATGTATGTCTACCCTCATATGGATTAAGATCATAAGCTCAACACTTGATCTAAAACAACTATAACAAAACACATTAAACTAACTAGGGTTTTGAGTTTTATACCTTTAGTGTTCTTCCTCTTGATTTCTTTTTCTTCTTCTCCTCCTTTCTTCCTCTCCCATGGCATATTTCTCTCTCTTTTATTCTCTCTAAATTGGCGGGTATGGGGTGGAAATGAAGAGAAGTTCTCCTTTCCTTTTCTTTTCTTTAGCTAAAACCAAATTTAGGAGAGAAATGGAGTAGTTACGATAAGATGGAAGTAGGTGGGAGTGGTTGGGAGTTGGTGGGGGTAGGTGGCTGCCAATGTGTTGGAATTTCCAGCAGATTTGGCCCTTGTGGGTCCCACTTTTAGTTTCTCGTTTTGCGTATTTAATTTTGTCTTTGACTTTCAGACCCAAAAAATCAAATTTTTGAGTTTGTAGTCGATTCCTACTAAATTCGACGCTCCCAACGTCATGGACACATCCGTTTTTTCAAACTAATCTCTAAATTTTAATTTTGACTTTTCACAAAAAAGTCAACTATTGACTTTGACCAAAATGTCAACCCCGAAACATTTTGTGTTTAGAGTTTATTCTTCCTATTTTACGTTACAGGCTTAAATATCTCGTCCGCATCTTCAAATTTCACTCCTAACTCCGATATTGTCTTTTCCCCATAAAAAGTCAACTGTTGACTTTGACCAAAAAGATAACCCCGACACATTTTGTGTTTACAGTCTTTTCTGACTAAGCTTGACACTCCAGATTCAACAGAGCAGTCTGTACTTCAAAATTCTATCCCTAACTCAAATTTTGATTTTTAAATTACTTCCCTCTTTATTGATTAATCATATTAACTAATCATTTATTGATTAATATTTATTTCACTTGTCATTCAAGGCCATCATTCAAGCTATGTTAATTTATAACATAGTTTTATCTTGTTTCTCACATACTTAACTTAATTAATCATATAGGTTTACCTGTTCATCCTCTAGTTATTACTTTCTTCCTATTTACAAGGATTCCAAACTGGAATCACTATTACTGCAACTTTCTAGTTTAGTTTACTACTAAACCCTTACACAATTTCTTTTAATCAACTCATCTCATGAACTTACCTCATTATAGGTATTATCTCCCTCTATTTCCTTTATCCCTTGTTATCCCACTCATGGATAGAATTCCATTATTAACCCAAGTCTTATCTGACTTATTTCAATTCTTGATTACCTACTAATATTAGGTATCAATTCCTTAAATATTTCTATCATCCACCATCAATTCTGTTTACATTCTTTCAGATATTAAACTATATAGGTTTTTCTTAAAAATTTTAATCATTCCTTTACTTTTAATCTAGGTTTTATTCTTTCAACCATTATTTATTAATTCGAGACGAGTTTTATAAATTTTTGGGTTATCACAAGAAGGAACTCCAATGAGTGATCAGACAACAGTAGGGGAAATGTTAGTCACCCAAGGCTCCCTCTCTCCAGAAAACTCCAAACCTGTAATGTATCGCCAATCCATCGGTGTCATAACCACCTCACAATTCAGAAGATGGAGTGACTGACTCTGATGAACCCATCTCTCGGATAAAGCTCTCAAGTAAACCCCGTGGACAGCAACGAGGTGTAATGGAAAAGAAGGCCTCGAAACCCCAGGAGTGTTCTCGTGCCTAGTATATTTAGCATGAAGGGTTCTATACAAAGAGCGGATACTAAACCAGTTTGCTCTGGGCTGAGTAAACCCTGGACCCTGCATTACATCCAAATCAAGGTTCAATCATTGCCAAAAATGGAAAAGAGATAATTCAATATGAAAACCCCCAATACCTCATTCGCACGGAGATAAATTGATGGATAACGGCTCAAATAGCCTAAAAGGTCAATAATGGTCACATGTGTGTCGGGAAGATCCTAAAACGAAGTAGAGGAAGAAAGAGCGGGAGCATCAATAGGAATGTTAGCCTCCTCCTCGTGAAGCCCCATCCTATCAACTGCGATGGGTCGAATCACGGACTCCGTAAGTCGACACACTTGCCAGGTCGAATGAGACATGGGAACATTTGAAGTTGCCCTGTGAACACCCGATGAAGAAGCCCTACGGAGGGAGGTAGAGCCGCTAGGCCTATTTGAATCCATATCTGAAAAGAAACTCCAAATTTCCTGAAAAGGGGTGAGGTATGTCTCTGTATCTAGCCAATTAAATTAACATTTGCATCAACCTAGGAATAACAGACTCCTAAGGATAAATTTAGATCATCACATCATGCATGGTCTGCACTTTCAAACCCACACTAATTCAGCTCACATCCCCAGTAAAGTCCAACATGCATATATATTTAAATGCCTTAACTCACAAATTTTTTGCCAAAGTCTCCCCTATAAAATGGACTATCCATATGCACATAGGCATGACCAGGTGGCCATTCATAAGCGCACCAATAACCTAAGAACATTATTAAATGTTAAAATTAAGTCAAGCCCACAATGGTAGCCAAATTACCTAGGGCAATTAAAAATATAATCATGAAAACATCATGTTTATATGTCCTAAAATAGGATAGCTAAAGTAGCAAAATGCGTTTAAAATTATTTCTGAAAAACTAATTTTTTTTCATATCCAGTAATTCATCATGGTAAAATGCAAACATTTATCAAGCCCGTTCATTTTTATCAAGTCATCTATGCATACATATTTGATACATTGCATGAAACTCATTAAACATGAACTCTAACAATCTAATGGCCAAAGTGTAAACTAAAAGGATGTAAACATTACCTAAGATGTGCAAAACGATTGTATAGTGGCGGATTTCATAAAAACTATCCCAAAATGAGTAAATATGAAGAAGAAAATTAGAATTCTCTGAAGTAAAAACGTGAAAATCAACTTGAAAATGAAATAAAAAAAAAGCCTACTAGGAGTTAAACCACTCGCAGGTGTACATGTGGCTACTGTAAGTCTACTTATGGCTGGCCTAGGTGGGATCCACCCCCTTCGTCTCGATCAAATTCACATCAAGGAAGTTTCTCCCAGGATAGAAAAAGTGTAATCGACAAGAATGATGCACGCGATTGACCCTTGCCGGCCAATTTAAACCTTAGAATCCTAAAATATGATATCAAAGTCCTGAAACATGTAAATCCCCAGTTAAGCCGTTGTTGTCAGCCCCAGTGAAGACATCGGGAATGTGCAATGGTGTAAGCCGTTGAAAATTATCTTCAACAAAGACATCGGGAATGTCAAGTGGTGTAAGTCATTGGTGTCAGCGAGGACATCGGGAATGTCTGGTGGTGTAAGCCTTTGGTATCAGCCCTAGCGAAGGAATTAAGAATGTCCGATTGTGTAAGCTGTTGAAAGCTATCTTCAACGAAAAACATCTAGAATGTCCCGTGGTGTAAGCTGTAGGTGTCAGCCCCAACGAAGGCATTGAGATTATCCGATGGTATATGTCATTAAAAGTTATCTTTAGTGAAGCCATCGAGAATGTCTGGTGGTGTAAGTCGTTGAAAACTATCTCCAATGAAGACATTGGGATTGTTCGGTGGTGTAAGTTGTTGGTGTCAGCCCCAACGAAGGCATCGAGAATATCTGGTGGTGTAACTCGTTGAAAGCTATCTACAATGAAGACATCGAGAATGTTTGATGGTGTAAATCGTTGGTGTCAGCCCCAGTAAAAGAATCGGGAATGTTCGGTAGTGTAAGCCATTGAAAGCTATCTTCAGCAAAGGCATCGGGAATGTCTGGTGGTATAAGTCGTTGGTGTCAGTCCCAGCAAAGACTTCAGGAATGTCCGATGGTATAAGTCTTTGAGTATATTTTCAGTGAAAGCATTGGGAATGTCTAGTGGTATAAGCTATTGGAGTCGACCCCAAAGAAGGCAACAGAAGTGTCCAGTGGTGAAAGCCATTAGAACTAATTCCAATGAAGGTATTTAGCATCCATGACAGCATATCATCTCATCATTAGATAAACCATTGTGATATTTCAAATGTCTAGTAAACATGATAAAGAAGGGAATATGTATACCCTCAGTTTTTTTTCCTTTTACTGACCATGCAAGAGGGTAAAAACATCTTTTCACACCATAGAGACATCACCGAGAGAAGACAACATCGCAACTTCAACCTCGAAGACAACCCCGGGAGGGAAAAGATGTAATGTTGATAAAATAACATAAACAACAATTTTTCGGCTAAGGATAGGACATGCGGCTAGTCGGGGCCTATAAATCATGCCCCCCAACTCATTTGCAAGAGAAATTTTTTATTTTCTAGAAATCCCATAGAGAGAAATTTGAAAGCTAAAGAGAGAAAAAGTTTAGATCTTTGGGTGGAGCATCTGGGGCCCACACAATTCAAATTTTAATTTTGTTGATGCTTCGCAATCTCTTGGGTCTATTTGGTCTTTGGGCTCATGATTCCCTCTTGGGCAGTTGGGCCTATTGGGTTGTATTATAGTTGTTCACTTTGTCTACCAACGGATTGTAATTTTTGGATTATCTGTTTTGTTTATTGGTTAGGCAAAAGTTTCCTAGTTAGGATAGGTGTTTATAATCCCTACGGGAGATGGGATTATTGTCATGATCTTCAGTGTAATATTTTATATTTTTTGCAATTAATATACAAACAAATTTAACCAAAAAAAAAACATAGATCTTGATCCTAAACACTATAAATCTCAGTTTTAAACACTTCTATACATATATTATTTTTTTCTAAATTTATTTGTATATAAATAATGCAACAAATTAAAAGATATTACAATGAAGATCGAGCATAGTCCGCTTCTCCCAAGCTTAACTAAATGCACCTAGTTAAGACTAGGAAACCAATTACCTAACCTAATTATATTTTCCTCATAAACCGAGGTTTAGTAAATAACTAATAAAACACTAACTACAATAGATAATGATAAAATTAGTACAACAAAAGGGGGACTTCTATACATATAAATCTTGTTGTATTAACTTTCTATCTGTTGAAATTAGGTTTTGGAAGTGAATTGCCATCTTTTGTGCAAATCTCATATAAATACGTAAGATCTACTTAGATATGTGCTCATTTACTGCTTTAATATATATATATATATATATATATATAAGTTCTATATATATATTGTTTGGTTGTGCATAGATTTAGCCTTTTACCGATTATTTTGAATATATAGTTGGTATTTGTAGTGTTTTAACTAGATCTAACATGATCTAGCATTTAACCGGTTCAAAAAGCTCCATGGCTTGAATTATTGAGCTATATAGGCTTAGATCTAGGTAGATCTAGTTTATATTCAAGTTTTTTAAATGTTTGGCTACCCCGTGCTACCTAGATCTGTAGCGCCCCAAATCCTGGTACTAATCAGCACGAACCCTGGTACGTCATTTCTATAACTATTGCGGAAGATATAAACATAAATTGTTTATATAATAACCTTTACAAAGAACTCCCAAGGTCGATAACCGTAACTTAATACACATATTCATATACTACATGACTTACAATGTTATTTGCCTTCAATACTATTACAATTTTAACTGCACAATAATCCATTCCTGGAACTTATCTTTGCCTTTGCATGTGTCCGAAAATTTCGTCTTAATATGAAATGTTTATCATGATATAGCAAGGGTGAGCAACAAGTTTGCCTAGCAAGTTTAAGTTCAAAGAAAGATATACCATGATTGAAAGAATGAATAATAAGCTAACAGACTTTTAACAATATAATTATTGTGAAAGAATATGAATCAATTTCCACAACTGAATGACCGAGACAATAATAATGAATGGCCAATAATAAACATGAAAAAAATTTAACTGAGCCAAATGGTAATGAAGGTGATCAACCTTTCATACCTGATGTACATATACAACATGCACAACGCTGGAATCAAAAATTCATAGATGTGGTATAATCAACAATGATTATCCACGAGTATGCATTGAAATAACAACTCAAGTTTTGAGTTAGAGAACTTCTATGTACCGTCGATTACTGTTACGCAATCTAATTTAACCTCTACCTGTTAGCTCATAATATTATTACTTTATCCATAAATTATCTAACACTTAATTATATAAATCAAATATTAGATAACATCCTAACACATTAGTATTATTATCGTCTTTTGATAATTCTGTAATCACTATATCATATACATTATGATTTAACACTTTAATCTTACATATTATAAGTTCTTCTTTAAAATCTAATAAGTCAAATATTAATCCAGAAACCTGGATTATCTAAACATACCAATCCAGCAACCCAGATTGGAATCCAGCAAATCAATTTGCCAATCCAGCAAACCAAATTGCAATCCAGCAAATTGGATTCCAATTCTAGCAACCAGATTGCAATCTAGTAAACTGGATTCCAATTCCAGCAACCAGATGGCCAATCTAGCAAACCAAATTGCAATCCAACAATTTGGATTCAAATTGAGTTTTAATTCAATAAACTGATTTCTAATCCAGCAAACTGGATTCAACAGATTTTCAATCCAGCACCTTGGATTCATCTAATTCTCAATCCAGCAAGTTGGGTTCATTAATTTTTTTCACAAAAATACCAAATCAACTTATTATTTTTCTATCCTTTGGCAAAACATATATACATATATTTCATACACAAAAAAATCTGAAAATTTTCAACTCCCTTTAATAATTTTTAAAAATAATTTTTAGTTCGTAGCTTAAGAAATCATGCTCAACTCCAGAAATTCCCATCTCTTGGAATAATCTTACAAGTGTTAACTTGAACCTCCAGTTTGAATTTCGTGGCCATCGGAGTTATAGAACTCCGGTTATATCGATTTTTGTCGGAAAATCCCAAAAATTGAAATGACCATTAATTAGTTAATTTAAGTCAGAATGAGCTTATTTTTGGACAACAATTACTTTATATGATATGTTTTCAATTCCCAAAAGGCCAAAATTTATTTCAAAAATTAAATGGCCAAAACTGCCCTTGCCAAATCTTGGGCAGTTTATTTTTTGAAAAACCAACTTTTGCCTACTTTGCCAAAAATAGATCCTACGAAAATCTACAACTCCTTTTTCAGTGATTCCACTTGGAAATGTTAGAAAAATCATCATATTATCATCCCAAATTTTTCTAGAATTTTTGAATGTCAGAAAAATGATGAAACTGCCCCTGGAAGTGACTGTCCAAAAACAGTTTATTTTTCTTTAAAAAAAACAAAACTGTTTTTGCTAAAACAACCACTACGGACTAAGAACTCAAAATTTTTGAGTGCTACCACTTGGGATTAGTATTTAACTTATATATCTAGTACCCCCGCCTTTGATGGATCGCAAAACAAAGTTATAGATCTCAAGTTATAACCCTCAAAGTAGAAAAAAAAATTAGGGTGTTCTAAATTTCAAAACATAGCTTTATTTCTTAATTTAGATCTAACTTTTGATACACAAAAGGGTTAGATCTAAACATAAAAAACTTATTAACATGTAAATCTAGAGTTTTAAAGTTGTGAACCATAGATTGAAGTTTTAATTGAGAAAAATCAAAATAAAATTAAATAATCTAGTTAGAGTTTATACCTTGATTTTTGGGCTACTCTTCTTTCTCTTCCCAAGTATTAGATGAACTTAGGGTGTATCAATGGTGAAAATCATCTCCTTCTCCTTCCTCTTTCTGCCTGATTTTATCTCTCTCTCTCTCACACACACTTTGTGTTAGTTAAAAGAAGAAAATGAAATGAAAGAAAAGATGAAAGAGAATTAAATTAGATGAGATATATTTCTCCCACCTTCTTTTCATTTCTCTCTCTTTAATTATTATAATATTTCATACTAATCTAGCTAAATGGTGTGGCTTTATTAACAAATTAACATGTATTCAAGTGGGTAAATATCTTTTGCAACATGTGGAGCTTAAAATGATGATATGCTCCCCCTTTTACCCTCCTCATATTGTTGGCCAAGTGGCCTTGTATCCTCCAAGTTTTTGTTTTCTTTTAATGCTTATTTAGTATAATTAATGTCCAATGCCCCCCTTCAATTGGGCTAAGCTTGGGCCATTTTATTTGATAAATTTACTTAGTCAAATGACTATAAAATCCCTCCTAGGTTGGGCTAAAGATTTGGGCTCCCAATTAATTCTTTGGGCCATGGAAAATTAACATATTTCAATACTTTTCATTTTACCCTACACTAATTATTTCATTAGTGTTTCCATTTCTTCAATTATAATTTAAATCTTTATTCATGTACACTTAATTTCTTAACCCAATTAGACTTGCTATAATTAGGTTACAAAACTAATTAATTGAGATATATAAAATAAATCCCTTAGAATTAGTATATATTTTAAATACCATTTATTCTCCCAAATCATAACCCTTAAGTTATTCAATTTTTATTCCTAATATATAATTAGATTACCTTAGTTTCTTTTATTTGTTTATATAATTAAAAATAAAAACAAATACATAATATTCATATTCATTTACTCGCACATTCACACAAATTAATTACAGAGGTAGAGACATGATCCACAAATCTCTTAGGTTAGGTCACTAGTATATAATTAAATACTAAGACCACTAAATAAAGATAATCATTTAAGTTATTTAATTCAAATACCTAATTTATAATTAGGTTATGTAACTTTCTTTTAAATTTTTATTTATATAATAAATATATATATATATATATATATATATACTTAATATATTTATTTATTTAATCACATACATACTTTACATAAGTCAAAAAGTATTTATCATTATCATTCCTCTTGCTAAAATATATAGCACATCACTAAATATATATGTTCTTCTATTTAAATAGTAAACCATATAGGTTCTTCTTTTAAAAATATTAAATCATTCCTCTATTTCCAATCTAGGTTTAATTTTTAACCTTTAATTTAATCATTCAAGATGTTATGAATTTTGGGATTTCACAAGATCAGTATCTAGTGGGAGCAGGAGGCCTAGCTACTTGCGTGCAAGGATTTAATCGATAAATTACTTGTTTAGCGGAGTTAGGAGATATATGTATATATTATGTTAAAATATACATCATGCAAGCTTTTAAATGATGTCATGTGAGCCTACGAACCATATGGTTGAAGATTCAATAAATGGATCTAAACTCGGTTCCCATGATGAAGTTTGGTAGAAACTCCACAGGATCCTCTTCCTCATCTTCTACCTCTATCTCCTCAGAGTCCTCCTCCTCTAGATCAGACACAGGCTCATTTCCCTGTCCTTCATCAATGACCAACAGAGAAGGCTCCTTCTGGATCAACTGCTCCCGAACAACATGGAAATCTTGGGGCTCCTCATTTCTAGGCACCTGAGGTATCTCTTCCCTAGCTTGACTGGATCCTTCAGCATTAGACATCTTGACAACAAAATACCTTAAGTTTTATTTACTATGTGACACTATTCGATAATCGCGAGCACATAAGTTATCAACACATAGGCACATAAAGTCTTTTATTATTTATCTTTAATGAATTAAGGAATTCACTCCTTAGAACTCGATACGATTTTATCACCACTATGTTTTATGTTTCCTTAAAGGTTACTTCCTAAGGTTTCCCCCACCTAAGGTTTATAACCTAAAGATTTGATACCAACTTATGACACCCCCAAATCCGGGTACTACATTCTCATAGGATTTGGTGCTCACTATCCAAAACAATTACAGCTAACTATCCATAATCAAGGATAAAGACATAACTTAAATAATTTAAACCATAATCCTCCCCATTAAAGGGTTACATCAACTTAAAACAAATCCCAGGTAATCTAACCTTAAATTATTAAATAAGTTTACGGAAAACATCACATAAATAAATAAGTCTCATAACATAGATTCTATTAAATAAAATCAAACAAGTCTTCATCATTTGGATATCTTGCCCTTGCCCTTGCTAAAAGACGTATGGCTCATCAACTTTCTCAACTGTAGCTGCAGTGTTAAATGCAAGAGTGAGAAAACAATTGCTAACAGATATAATGATTGCAATAGCAATAACATAAGAGTAAGGAATGAATACTGAATAATAAACTCGTAGTTCGAATCAAGATTTGATAACAAGTTCAATAATAATATCTGAGGGTCTTAAGACCATGAACTATGTCCCAGGTTACTAAGTATTTCTAACTCAACCTTTAACAATCGTTAAACTATACAGACCTTTCTTTTCATACTTAGGGGGATCAGCCCTTCATACCATATATTGTGCACAAACATCTAAATGCTAACGCGTACTTAATCCA